>JAUCMP010000028.1:16810000-17087500 GCA_030770545.1 Macropodus opercularis | reverse complement strand
TGAGCGAGTGGGAGCGAGAGGCCATGACAAAGTGTCAGCTCAAGCCCGCCCTCTACCGGAGGTTCCTGGACGACATCATAGGGATCTGGACACACGGCCCGCACACATTCATTGATTTTTATCACACGCTCAATAATCATCATCCTTCCATTAAGCTGCAATACACATTACACACGGAACAGATCAACTTCCTAGACACAACAGTATTCTTCCTCCCCACATCAGCTGAGGAGAAGACGGTCCTGACCAAAGTCTACTTCAAAGCCACAGACACACACGCTCTCCTCCACAAGACCAGCTACCACCCAAAACACACCTTCAGGGGCATAGTGAAGTCACAAATCATCCGCTTCCATAGAATCTGCTCCAGGCGCAGCGACACCATAGCGGCCATCCGGGAGCTGTTCGGGAGCCTCCGGCGGAGGGGCTACTCCAGATCCTTCCTGAGGAGAATCAAGACGGACACGCTGTCCGCCCTCGCTCCCGCTCGCTCGCTCCCTCTCCGCACACCTGAAAACAATCCAGGTCCACCGCAGGTTAACAGGCTCCGGTCTCCGAACCCCCGCGAAGCGTCCGTCGGCGAGGACGTCCAGCGCCGTCTATTACCGCTCATAACCACTTTCTCCCACAGGCACCTGAACTTACAGCGGGACATCAAAAACAACTTTCAATCCTGTTTATTACCGCTTCCCGAATTCCGAGACTGCAGAGTTATCTCCGCGTATAGGAGGAACAAAAACCTAAGGGACCTGCTGGTACGAGCCAAGTTCAACCAGGAGCCGCAGAGCCGCGTCGAACCGCAGCATGAGCACTTCCGGAGAATCACTTACGTCTCCAACCCCTACAGTCGCGCGGCCGGTCCTGTGTCTGGGCAATGCACGTTCCACACGAGCAACGTGGTTTATAGCATCATCTGCAACCTGTGTAGCAAAATCTACGTAGGAGAGACGCAGCACAGCATCGCCACCAGACTCAAACAGCACCTTCACACCATCCGGACAGGTCACCTCGATAGGGAACTGGTCAGGCACTTTCAAACGCATCCGGTCAAACACCTCAGCATTTCCGGTCTAGAGTCACAGGTCACTTGGACAACTGGACAGAGGAAGAGGAGGGAGAGACACTGGATACAGACACTGAAAACAATAACTCCCACAGGCCTAAATGAAAAATAGTTTATTCAGGACAGACTGACAGACTGGGCTTCTCTTTTTATTATAATCTATATTTCTTTTAAAATACAACTTATTTATTTATTTAAAAATGGATAATTATACAAAGGGATAAAACATGTACATCTCTTTTAAAATCCAACACGATGGACAGAGGTGGGAAGAAGGAAACACATCCAAATTGGGGCCTGTATAACAGAAAGAGGGACATAAGAGTTACTAAATAATGAATTATCTTAAACTATATACACTAATAATTATGAATGAGTGAAGAGTGATTGATTGATTTTTGACGGAGTGTCTATTGCATGATTTGAATAATAATACATGAATGAGTTACAATAAATGCTCAGTATAATGTATATTTGCATGCCTTGTTTATAATTATGTAAGCACAGCACTTTTACAGACTTTTGGCACTTTTTTGGAGGACCACTCCCCACAGCACTTTTACTAACCACTTGATTTTATTACTGCATGTGACTGCCTCTTACACTTTTTATTGAATTATGTTAATATTATAATATTTTATTGTCTCCTCCTTTTATGCCTCTTTGAGCTTTAAGCTTGTCTTAAATTTGGATGTTGATCATTTATTATTCAATACTTTTTTAACCATAACACTCCCCACTTACCATGACTCCTTTAGCCGCCTGAGCCAGTGCACCTAAGCTTCAGCTGGAAGCACAAATAACCCAGATTTTAATTTTCCCCTAACCCTGCCCGTGCCAGGGGCGAGTGGAGCTGGTAAGTCCTCTTAAAAATGAAACAACAAGAACAGAAATATTTCCTTTGAGAAACTGATTGAATATGAAAAAGGAAAACAAGGGGAGTAAGGCAGTAATAGTATATTACTAAACAGGAACAGAGCTTCCTTCTTGAATATCATGATTCCTTCTTCCCCCTCTATAGCTCTAAGCCATCAACAGGATGACCGGGACCATCTGGACTGGCTTGACACTCATGCTTGTCAAACATCTCCTCTCTCTCTCTCTCTCTCTATACATACATATAACTCCACCAGGAGAGCCCCAACCCCTCCCTCTCCCCTAACCCTAACCACCTTCCTCATCCTTGCCTAACCCTAACCATTTTCCTCCATTGCCTAACCCTAACCACTCTCCTCATCCTCGCCTAACCCTAACCATCCTCCTCCCTTGCCTAAACCTAAACCTAAACCTAAACCTTCCTCACTCTCCTCTCTTCCCATCCTCTCTACTAAACTAACCCAGTCTGCAGCTCAGGCCTACAAGCACCATCATTACTATCATTGACCTATTCCCCTCGTGGGTCCCGCTGAGAAGACACATCATCAATACAAGGTAAACCACCAAAATAATCTCACATTTCAACAAAAGACCATCCGTAGAGGAGAGATCCGGCTACTTCTGGACGCCACCTGTACCAACACAAACAAAAACAAATCAACTGTCATTAAGCATTCTATCATACACGCACATACACAGATATATATATATATATATATATATATATATATATACACATGTATATATGAATACCTGCTCCTCTCTTTCTCCACTCTTCCTCCACTCTTCCTACACTAGTAACCTTTCTGATTCCTTTCCTTGCTCTCCCCCCTCTCTTACCTGGTAATTGGAACATTCCATAAGGGAACAAACCATTACCTACCTTTAACAGGGGGAGGTTCCTCAACCCAACCAATCAGGAGAGAGAATGTTTGGGGTGGAGACCATCACACTGCTCTTCATATAGACTTCAGTGAGCCCTCACTTCACTCTCCCTTGTTCCCTCTGAGGAAGCAACAAATTTGCGAAACGTTAGGGAATATTGATCACTAGACCATATTGAGTGATTTACTCTCTTTTAATTTTTTAGAGACTGATTCTTATGATTTTCTTAAGTTTCAATTTTAGAACCTTTTATAAATTTTAACTTGATTTAAATAAAAGTGAGTTTTTAACCTACTGTTTTATGGAGGTTCTTAACCGAACAGTAAACTGATTTCCTACCAAAACACATCCGTGGAATTTACTGGAAGAAGCCAAATACTGACACTCGTTGCCTCTTGGAAGTGGTTTTTCTTCATCTGCCTCAGAAACCACACAGATGGGCCTGGACACCTTCTAGGAGCCTGAAAATGAGCCAGGGCGGAAGGAGGCCCGCAGGCCTGAGGACTAGGAGCCAGAGGCCTGGAACCACCGGACATGGCAGGGACCACACAGAGGAATCCTCCACACACCAAAGGCACAGGCACCACGGGGCTACAGGTAGGACCTCCAATATGGACAGTGGGGCTCACTTTGGGGAGGGGATCACTCAATGTGGCCGGGGTCAAAAAGAGGGAGACTTAGAGGGCCCACACTGCACAGACATTATGAATCCACCACCTAATAGGGGAAGGAAAAGCACAAGACAGAACCAGATAAAACAGGTGCTAGACACAGATACTAGAGACCTAGCTAAAAAATATTTCAAACTTATTCAAGCTGTCCACCACAAAAATATCATTGACCAGGCCATATCTAGCCACACTCCTCCGGCTGGCATGATGAGACAGGTCAGAAAACTCTCAGGCTTTATCAAGCCAGCAGGCCCTACAGAGGAAGTCAGAAATAAAATTACAGCCAATACAAACAAATGGATGGAAGAAAACTTAACCATATTGCATGAGCACTATCTCAATAGCATCACCCAGTACAGCACGCTAACCAGGGACGATACTGCGCTAGAGGTGGCCACAAAATGGGCCGAAAAACGCTACGGGTCCAGGTTCTCCTCTACCACAGCCACAGCAGTTGAAACAATATTACAAACAAGACTGGTACATAACTGTAACACGGTACTCACCTCTTCTCATGTTTTACGACCATCTCAGCTTCTTTCTTCTGACAGGCATGAGAACAAAGAGCAACCTACAGCCTTCAAACCGCCTAACCTGCAAAGCAGAAAGCAGTTCCCACCATTACCTAAGCCCAGCAGAAATTTCCAGACCCTTTCCCTGGGCAATAGACCCACTCTACAGCAAATGGTAAGATCCCAACAAACCAGGACACAAGACCAGCCAGAACACTTTAAGCAGCACGGAGATACACAACTCAACCAGAGTAACTCCGTCACACAGTCTCATCCAAATCTGCCCAGAAAAGCCACGAATCTGAACAAAACAGAACACATTGTCCTTACAAATCCCCCTTCTCCAAAGGTTGGGGGGTCTGCTCTCTGCTCTGTGGTTTCTGTCCATCCTCCTCCACAGTTTTCTGCCTCTACGCCCGCTTCTGTCACTCACCTTTGTTCACAGGAGCTGCATCAGGACCAGCATTCACTATCGCAGTTAAGCATTCACTTCTCACTCGGTTCCTCTTCAGCACAGAGTATAAGTGATGATCCTTCCTTTGCAGAAGACACGTCACATGACCAAGCTAAACCTGGCACCTATAACACCACGAGCCAAATGCAGGCCACAAGTCACCTAGAAATGACAACTCATGGGACAGGCTCACAGGTACCACAGACTAGCGCTCTATCTAATGTTGCAGCGCTCACCTCAGACGAGATTGACCATTTCTCCCCCTCTCCCATCGACCTCTGTCCTCCAGATCACCTGACCATGCGATCCGTCCTGCAACCCAGGAGCCAGCCAGTCAGACATTCTGATCAGCCCACGCCAGTGCTAAAAAACAAAGAGGTGGGAGGAAACAAAATGACGAGACAAAGGACAAAGATCCAAGTTAAACAAACTGGACAAACCTACTCCGATACCTCCAAGAACACCTCTGGGGCAGCACGGCTGGTCTCCTCGGGGCAGGATGACGCAGGTCAGGGCGATGATGATGAGGAGGAGGGGGATGACCACACGTCTGATAGTGAGGGACACCATAATCAAATACGGTTATCTTTTCCCACAACCCATAAAGCCAGACCTTCACGTAAACTGGAGGACTGGCACATTAAAGGTAAAAAACCAGTACTGATACTGGGGGACTCCAACCTGAGCAGACTCCTAGACTTTACATGTCCAGACATTCAAGTGGACAGTTATCCCGGGGCCAATTTCTACCACTTTTGGAAAGTGGTCCAGAAAACCCCACCACATCCCTCTGTCAACATTGTGGTCTTCTCAGTGGGACTCAATAACAGGGACCAGCACCCTCAAAAAACATCAATAAAACAGTTAAGGGCACTTCACAGGGCAGCCAACATCACATTTCCCAACGCCACCATTTTCTTCCCTCTCATTAACTATTCACCCTCTCTCACACCGGTACAGAAACATAACCTATCTGAAATTAACAAATATATCACAAACCACTTACCTACATTGCCCAGAATCCCACAGGACCTGTTCAGAACCAGAGCGGACAATATCCACTGGACCTCGGACACGGCGCAAAGCATCATTGACCTGTGGTGTCAAAAACTACAACTAAATTTACAGTGAGGCACGACCCGAGCCAGGGCACTGAGGAAAGAAGAGCAAACCCTCCTGCCTCACAAATGCAAAATAGAAGAAACACCATGAGGGACGACCCCGGGAATTCGGTCTCAAATGTCCTCATCCTCTCCAAACTCTTCTCTCCCACTACAGCACAGATGAGCCTGCTGGAGAGGGGCCTGACGTTTATTCCACAGCACACACACACCGACCTGGCTGAGCTCCGTCGAGACCTGCACTCCTACCACAGACGCATTAAGATCATGGACTACTTTGACACTATAGCATCACAAGCTGTTCCATTTACTTACCCGTCCAGCTGGGAACCAACATGGGCACAGCTCAGCTCAGAGGTGCAGAAGCTGATCAAGCAGGACCAACGGTGCTTGTCCCTACATCAGCCAGCAGAGGGCCCCGTTAGCAACCTCTCCAACAGTGAGAAGCAGGCTGTGAGGGAATTACAGAACAACCCTTACATCATCATAAAACCTGCAGACAAAGGCTCAAAGATAGTAATAATGGACAAACAGCAATACTTACATGAAGCACGGAGACAACTCAGCAATAGAAAACACTACACACCCATCACAGACAGCCTACAATCACAGACACAAGTCAGGATTCACGCCATAGTTCACCAGCTACACACTGAGGGATATATTAAAGCCAAACAAAGAGACTACCTCTGCGGACCCAGTGACCCTAGGGACAGACAATTCTACCTCCTGCCCAAGATACATAAAGAGCCAGCGTCATGGACGATCCCCCACGAGGTCCCCCCAGGCCGACCCATAGTCTCAGACTGCAACAGTTGTACTTACCACATCTCAGAATACATAGACTCCTTCCTCGGGCCCCTCTCCAGCAGGCACCCCAGCTACCTGAAGGACACATATCACTTTCTGGAAGTCGTCAGAGGTATGAAACTGCCCAGCCACGCCATGCTCTTCACAATAGACGTGGAAAGCCTGTACACTAACATCGACACAGAAATGGGTCTCAAGGCAGTGGAAAACGTCTTTCAGAGATACCCTGACCACAGGAGGCCTGACCATCACCTCCTGGACCTGTTAGAAATCTCTCTAAGAAACAATGACTTTCAGTTTGGTAATGATTATTACTTACAGGTGCAGGGGACAGCCATGGGCCACAGGTACGCCCCCTCATACGCCAACCTCTACATGAGCGAGTGGGAGCGAGAGGCCATGACAAAGTGTCAGCTCAAGCCCGCCCTCTACCGGAGGTTCCTGGACGACATCATAGGGATCTGGACACACGGCCCGCACACATTCATTGATTTTTATCACACGCTCAATAATCATCATCCTTCCATTAAGCTGCAATACACATTACACACGGAACAGATCAACTTCCTAGACACAACAGTATTCTTCCTCCCCACATCAGCTGAGGAGAAGACGGTCCTGACCAAAGTCTACTTCAAAGCCACAGACACACACGCTCTCCTCCACAAGACCAGCTACCACCCAAAACACACCTTCAGGGGCATAGTGAAGTCACAAATCATCCGCTTCCATAGAATCTGCTCCAGGCGCAGCGACACCATAGCGGCCATCCGGGAGCTGTTCGGGAGCCTCCGGCGGAGGGGCTACTCCAGATCCTTCCTGAGGAGAATCAAGACGGACACGCTGTCCGCCCTCGCTCCCGCTCGCTCGCTCCCTCTCCGCACACCTGAAAACAATCCAGGTCCACCGCAGGTTAACAGGCTCCGGTCTCCGAACCCCCGCGAAGCGTCCGTCGGCGAGGACGTCCAGCGCCGTCTATTACCGCTCATAACCACTTTCTCCCACAGGCACCTGAACTTACAGCGGGACATCAAAAACAACTTTCAATCCTGTTTATTACCGCTTCCCGAATTCCGAGACTGCAGAGTTATCTCCGCGTATAGGAGGAACAAAAACCTAAGGGACCTGCTGGTACGAGCCAAGTTCAACCAGGAGCCGCAGAGCCGCGTCGAACCGCAGCATGAGCACTTCCGGAGAATCACTTACGTCTCCAACCCCTACAGTCGCGCGGCCGGTCCTGTGTCTGGGCAATGCACGTTCCACACGAGCAACGTGGTTTATAGCATCATCTGCAACCTGTGTAGCAAAATCTACGTAGGAGAGACGCAGCACAGCATCGCCACCAGACTCAAACAGCACCTTCACACCATCCGGACAGGTCACCTCGATAGGGAACTGGTCAGGCACTTTCAAACGCATCCGGTCAAACACCTCAGCATTTCCGGTCTAGAGTCACAGGTCACTTGGACAACTGGACAGAGGAAGAGGAGGGAGAGACACTGGATACAGACACTGAAAACAATAACTCCCACAGGCCTAAATGAAAAATAGTTTATTCAGGACAGACTGACAGACTGGGCTTCTCTTTTTATTATAATCTATATTTCTTTTAAAATACAACTTATTTATTTATTTAAAAATGGATAATTATACAAAGGGATAAAACATGTACATCTCTTTTAAAATCCAACACGATGGACAGAGGTGGGAAGAAGGAAACACATCCAAATTGGGGCCTGTATAACAGAAAGAGGGACATAAGAGTTACTAAATAATGAATTATCTTAAACTATATACACTAATAATTATGAATGAGTGAAGAGTGATTGATTGATTTTTGACGGAGTGTCTATTGCATGATTTGAATAATAATACATGAATGAGTTACAATAAATGCTCAGTATAATGTATATTTGCATGCCTTGTTTATAATTATGTAAGCACAGCACTTTTACAGACTTTTGGCACTTTTTTGGAGGACCACTCCCCACAGCACTTTTACTAACCACTTGATTTTATTACTGCATGTGACTGCCTCTTACACTTTTTATTGAATTATGTTAATATTATAATATTTTATTGTCTCCTCCTTTTATGCCTCTTTGAGCTTTAAGCTTGTCTTAAATTTGGATGTTGATCATTTATTATTCAATACTTTTTTAACCATAACACTCCCCACTTACCATGACTCCTTTAGCCGCCTGAGCCAGTGCACCTAAGCTTCAGCTGGAAGCACAAATAACCCAGATTTTAATTTTCCCCTAACCCTGCCCGTGCCAGGGGCGAGTGGAGCTGGTAAGTCCTCTTAAAAATGAAACAACAAGAACAGAAATATTTCCTTTGAGAAACTGATTGAATATGAAAAAGGAAAACAAGGGGAGTAAGGCAGTAATAGTATATTACTAAACAGGAACAGAGCTTCCTTCTTGAATATCATGATTCCTTCTTCCCCCTCTATAGCTCTAAGCCATCAACAGGATGACCGGGACCATCTGGACTGGCTTGACACTCATGCTTGTCAAACATCTCCTCTCTCTCTCTCTCTCTCTATACATACATATAACTCCACCAGGAGAGCCCCAACCCCTCCCTCTCCCCTAACCCTAACCACCTTCCTCATCCTTGCCTAACCCTAACCATTTTCCTCCATTGCCTAACCCTAACCACTCTCCTCATCCTCGCCTAACCCTAACCATCCTCCTCCCTTGCCTAAACCTAAACCTAAACCTAAACCTTCCTCACTCTCCTCTCTTCCCATCCTCTCTACTAAACTAACCCAGTCTGCAGCTCAGGCCTACAAGCACCATCATTACTATCATTGACCTATTCCCCTCGTGGGTCCCGCTGAGAAGACACATCATCAATACAAGGTAAACCACCAAAATAATCTCACATTTCAACAAAAGACCATCCGTAGAGGAGAGATCCGGCTACTTCTGGACGCCACCTGTACCAACACAAACAAAAACAAATCAACTGTCATTAAGCATTCTATCATACACGCACATACACAGATATATATATATATATATATATATATATATATATACACATGTATATATGAATACCTGCTCCTCTCTTTCTCCACTCTTCCTCCACTCTTCCTACACTAGTAACCTTTCTGATTCCTTTCCTTGCTCTCCCCCCTCTCTTACCTGGTAATTGGAACATTCCATAAGGGAACAAACCATTACCTACCTTTAACAGGGGGAGGTTCCTCAACCCAACCAATCAGGAGAGAGAATGTTTGGGGTGGAGACCATCACACTGCTCTTCATATAGACTTCAGTGAGCCCTCACTTCACTCTCCCTTGTTCCCTCTGAGGAAGCAACAAATTTGCGAAACGTTAGGGAATATTGATCACTAGACCATATTGAGTGATTTACTCTCTTTTAATTTTTTAGAGACTGATTCTTATGATTTTCTTAAGTTTCAATTTTAGAACCTTTTATAAATTTTAACTTGATTTAAATAAAAGTGAGTTTTTAACCTACTGTTTTATGGAGGTTCTTAACCGAACAGTAAACTGATTTCCTACCAAAACACATCCGTGGAATTTACTGGAAGAAGCCAAATACTGACACTCGTTGCCTCTTGGAAGTGGTTTTTCTTCATCTGCCTCAGAAACCACACAGATGGGCCTGGACACCTTCTAGGAGCCTGAAAATGAGCCAGGGCGGAAGGAGGCCCGCAGGCCTGAGGACTAGGAGCCAGAGGCCTGGAACCACCGGACATGGCAGGGACCACACAGAGGAATCCTCCACACACCAAAGGCACAGGCACCACGGGGCTACAGGTAGGACCTCCAATATGGACAGTGGGGCTCACTTTGGGGAGGGGATCACTCAATGTGGCCGGGGTCAAAAAGAGGGAGACTTAGAGGGCCCACACTGCACAGACATTATGAATCCACCACCTAATAGGGGAAGGAAAAGCACAAGACAGAACCAGATAAAACAGGTGCTAGACACAGATACTAGAGACCTAGCTAAAAAATATTTCAAACTTATTCAAGCTGTCCACCACAAAAATATCATTGACCAGGCCATATCTAGCCACACTCCTCCGGCTGGCATGATGAGACAGGTCAGAAAACTCTCAGGCTTTATCAAGCCAGCAGGCCCTACAGAGGAAGTCAGAAATAAAATTACAGCCAATACAAACAAATGGATGGAAGAAAACTTAACCATATTGCATGAGCACTATCTCAATAGCATCACCCAGTACAGCACGCTAACCAGGGACGATACTGCGCTAGAGGTGGCCACAAAATGGGCCGAAAAACGCTACGGGTCCAGGTTCTCCTCTACCACAGCCACAGCAGTTGAAACAATATTACAAACAAGACTGGTACATAACTGTAACACGGTACTCACCTCTTCTCATGTTTTACGACCATCTCAGCTTCTTTCTTCTGACAGGCATGAGAACAAAGAGCAACCTACAGCCTTCAAACCGCCTAACCTGCAAAGCAGAAAGCAGTTCCCACCATTACCTAAGCCCAGCAGAAATTTCCAGACCCTTTCCCTGGGCAATAGACCCACTCTACAGCAAATGGTAAGATCCCAACAAACCAGGACACAAGACCAGCCAGAACACTTTAAGCAGCACGGAGATACACAACTCAACCAGAGTAACTCCGTCACACAGTCTCATCCAAATCTGCCCAGAAAAGCCACGAATCTGAACAAAACAGAACACATTGTCCTTACAAATCCCCCTTCTCCAAAGGTTGGGGGGTCTGCTCTCTGCTCTGTGGTTTCTGTCCATCCTCCTCCACAGTTTTCTGCCTCTACGCCCGCTTCTGTCACTCACCTTTGTTCACAGGAGCTGCATCAGGACCAGCATTCACTATCGCAGTTAAGCATTCACTTCTCACTCGGTTCCTCTTCAGCACAGAGTATAAGTGATGATCCTTCCTTTGCAGAAGACACGTCACATGACCAAGCTAAACCTGGCACCTATAACACCACGAGCCAAATGCAGGCCACAAGTCACCTAGAAATGACAACTCATGGGACAGGCTCACAGGTACCACAGACTAGCGCTCTATCTAATGTTGCAGCGCTCACCTCAGACGAGATTGACCATTTCTCCCCCTCTCCCATCGACCTCTGTCCTCCAGATCACCTGACCATGCGATCCGTCCTGCAACCCAGGAGCCAGCCAGTCAGACATTCTGATCAGCCCACGCCAGTGCTAAAAAACAAAGAGGTGGGAGGAAACAAAATGACGAGACAAAGGACAAAGATCCAAGTTAAACAAACTGGACAAACCTACTCCGATACCTCCAAGAACACCTCTGGGGCAGCACGGCTGGTCTCCTCGGGGCAGGATGACGCAGGTCAGGGCGATGATGATGAGGAGGAGGGGGATGACCACACGTCTGATAGTGAGGGACACCATAATCAAATACGGTTATCTTTTCCCACAACCCATAAAGCCAGACCTTCACGTAAACTGGAGGACTGGCACATTAAAGGTAAAAAACCAGTACTGATACTGGGGGACTCCAACCTGAGCAGACTCCTAGACTTTACATGTCCAGACATTCAAGTGGACAGTTATCCCGGGGCCAATTTCTACCACTTTTGGAAAGTGGTCCAGAAAACCCCACCACATCCCTCTGTCAACATTGTGGTCTTCTCAGTGGGACTCAATAACAGGGACCAGCACCCTCAAAAAACATCAATAAAACAGTTAAGGGCACTTCACAGGGCAGCCAACATCACATTTCCCAACGCCACCATTTTCTTCCCTCTCATTAACTATTCACCCTCTCTCACACCGGTACAGAAACATAACCTATCTGAAATTAACAAATATATCACAAACCACTTACCTACATTGCCCAGAATCCCACAGGACCTGTTCAGAACCAGAGCGGACAATATCCACTGGACCTCGGACACGGCGCAAAGCATCATTGACCTGTGGTGTCAAAAACTACAACTAAATTTACAGTGAGGCACGACCCGAGCCAGGGCACTGAGGAAAGAAGAGCAAACCCTCCTGCCTCACAAATGCAAAATAGAAGAAACACCATGAGGGACGACCCCGGGAATTCGGTCTCAAATGTCCTCATCCTCTCCAAACTCTTCTCTCCCACTACAGCACAGATGAGCCTGCTGGAGAGGGGCCTGACGTTTATTCCACAGCACACACACACCGACCTGGCTGAGCTCCGTCGAGACCTGCACTCCTACCACAGACGCATTAAGATCATGGACTACTTTGACACTATAGCATCACAAGCTGTTCCATTTACTTACCCGTCCAGCTGGGAACCAACATGGGCACAGCTCAGCTCAGAGGTGCAGAAGCTGATCAAGCAGGACCAACGGTGCTTGTCCCTACATCAGCCAGCAGAGGGCCCCGTTAGCAACCTCTCCAACAGTGAGAAGCAGGCTGTGAGGGAATTACAGAACAACCCTTACATCATCATAAAACCTGCAGACAAAGGCTCAAAGATAGTAATAATGGACAAACAGCAATACTTACATGAAGCACGGAGACAACTCAGCAATAGAAAACACTACACACCCATCACAGACAGCCTACAATCACAGACACAAGTCAGGATTCACGCCATAGTTCACCAGCTACACACTGAGGGATATATTAAAGCCAAACAAAGAGACTACCTCTGCGGACCCAGTGACCCTAGGGACAGACAATTCTACCTCCTGCCCAAGATACATAAAGAGCCAGCGTCATGGACGATCCCCCACGAGGTCCCCCCAGGCCGACCCATAGTCTCAGACTGCAACAGTTGTACTTACCACATCTCAGAATACATAGACTCCTTCCTCGGGCCCCTCTCCAGCAGGCACCCCAGCTACCTGAAGGACACATATCACTTTCTGGAAGTCGTCAGAGGTATGAAACTGCCCAGCCACGCCATGCTCTTCACAATAGACGTGGAAAGCCTGTACACTAACATCGACACAGAAATGGGTCTCAAGGCAGTGGAAAACGTCTTTCAGAGATACCCTGACCACAGGAGGCCTGACCATCACCTCCTGGACCTGTTAGAAATCTCTCTAAGAAACAATGACTTTCAGTTTGGTAATGATTATTACTTACAGGTGCAGGGGACAGCCATGGGCCACAGGTACGCCCCCTCATACGCCAACCTCTACATGAGCGAGTGGGAGCGAGAGGCCATGACAAAGTGTCAGCTCAAGCCCGCCCTCTACCGGAGGTTCCTGGACGACATCATAGGGATCTGGACACACGGCCCGCACACATTCATTGATTTTTATCACACGCTCAATAATCATCATCCTTCCATTAAGCTGCAATACACATTACACACGGAACAGATCAACTTCCTAGACACAACAGTATTCTTCCTCCCCACATCAGCTGAGGAGAAGACGGTCCTGACCAAAGTCTACTTCAAAGCCACAGACACACACGCTCTCCTCCACAAGACCAGCTACCACCCAAAACACACCTTCAGGGGCATAGTGAAGTCACAAATCATCCGCTTCCATAGAATCTGCTCCAGGCGCAGCGACACCATAGCGGCCATCCGGGAGCTGTTCGGGAGCCTCCGGCGGAGGGGCTACTCCAGATCCTTCCTGAGGAGAATCAAGACGGACACGCTGTCCGCCCTCGCTCCCGCTCGCTCGCTCCCTCTCCGCACACCTGAAAACAATCCAGGTCCACCGCAGGTTAACAGGCTCCGGTCTCCGAACCCCCGCGAAGCGTCCGTCGGCGAGGACGTCCAGCGCCGTCTATTACCGCTCATAACCACTTTCTCCCACAGGCACCTGAACTTACAGCGGGACATCAAAAACAACTTTCAATCCTGTTTATTACCGCTTCCCGAATTCCGAGACTGCAGAGTTATCTCCGCGTATAGGAGGAACAAAAACCTAAGGGACCTGCTGGTACGAGCCAAGTTCAACCAGGAGCCGCAGAGCCGCGTCGAACCGCAGCATGAGCACTTCCGGAGAATCACTTACGTCTCCAACCCCTACAGTCGCGCGGCCGGTCCTGTGTCTGGGCAATGCACGTTCCACACGAGCAACGTGGTTTATAGCATCATCTGCAACCTGTGTAGCAAAATCTACGTAGGAGAGACGCAGCACAGCATCGCCACCAGACTCAAACAGCACCTTCACACCATCCGGACAGGTCACCTCGATAGGGAACTGGTCAGGCACTTTCAAACGCATCCGGTCAAACACCTCAGCATTTCCGGTCTAGAGTCACAGGTCACTTGGACAACTGGACAGAGGAAGAGGAGGGAGAGACACTGGATACAGACACTGAAAACAATAACTCCCACAGGCCTAAATGAAAAATAGTTTATTCAGGACAGACTGACAGACTGGGCTTCTCTTTTTATTATAATCTATATTTCTTTTAAAATACAACTTATTTATTTATTTAAAAATGGATAATTATACAAAGGGATAAAACATGTACATCTCTTTTAAAATCCAACACGATGGACAGAGGTGGGAAGAAGGAAACACATCCAAATTGGGGCCTGTATAACAGAAAGAGGGACATAAGAGTTACTAAATAATGAATTATCTTAAACTATATACACTAATAATTATGAATGAGTGAAGAGTGATTGATTGATTTTTGACGGAGTGTCTATTGCATGATTTGAATAATAATACATGAATGAGTTACAATAAATGCTCAGTATAATGTATATTTGCATGCCTTGTTTATAATTATGTAAGCACAGCACTTTTACAGACTTTTGGCACTTTTTTGGAGGACCACTCCCCACAGCACTTTTACTAACCACTTGATTTTATTACTGCATGTGACTGCCTCTTACACTTTTTATTGAATTATGTTAATATTATAATATTTTATTGTCTCCTCCTTTTATGCCTCTTTGAGCTTTAAGCTTGTCTTAAATTTGGATGTTGATCATTTATTATTCAATACTTTTTTAACCATAACACTCCCCACTTACCATGACTCCTTTAGCCGCCTGAGCCAGTGCACCTAAGCTTCAGCTGGAAGCACAAATAACCCAGATTTTAATTTTCCCCTAACCCTAACCCTAACCCTAACCCTAACCCTAACCCTAACCCTAACCCTAACCCCTAACCCTAACCCTAACCCTGCCAGTAGAAGCTGTTTGGATGGCGCCTGACCTGGCGAAAGCCTCTTACCATCATATAAGTCCCTCTCTACCCCCTCAGAGTCTTGTGCTGCCGGCCATGGGATGCTAAGCCTGGCTGCAGCTCGTTTACAGACCTCATACAGGTCGTTATACACTGGGGAAACAGCGTCTGAGGCACTGGGAGGCCTAGACTGCTGTGCAGAGAAGGTGGAGTCTTCATCCTCTTCCACCATATCATCCGAGTCAAGGAGGTCAGAGCCGGGGACGGGTTCTCCCTCCCCACGGTCGAGAAGTTCCCCAAACAGCAGGGGCACGTGTGGAGACTCAATGCCCATCGCGTCCGCCCAGCTCATCTTAGCTCGCGGAGGATGAATGTTGGTAGTAGGGGTAGTAGCTGCCAGACAGGGGTCCTGACTGTTAGCCACCGCTACTCTTAACCTCCTATGCACATAGGTTGAGGGTCCCTGCCCGACACAGACGATCGGCATGACTCTACTACGAACGTAAACTAATACGAGGTAGCCGAGGAAAACAGTTCGCCTTAACACGTACACCATCTCCTAAAGCGTATGCAATAGTTATTGCTTACCCAGCGCACCTGCGTTCGGCGACGTGTTCCTTGACAGATCGTCTGTGAACTGTTTAACAGATACCAGGTTGGCTGGATACGCTGCGGGAGCTTCTAGTTTCTCACAGGGAGAAAGCGAGAATGGCTTAGGAGGGGAGGTCGACCGTGTCAATATGAGGTGCGCGGAGCCTGGACACAGCTCGACCTGTCTGTCAGGGACAGACGTGATGTCATTGGAGCTTTCATAGTTCACGCCGGAGCGGTTCCCATAGTGAAACACAGAGCAAAGTTAGAAAAAGAACCATTCAAGGTGAAGCTCATGGAGAGAACAGTGAGCAAAGCAGTGAGCAAAGCAGAACCATCTAAAACAGAAAACACGCCTTTTTTCCTTACCACTTAATTCATTTGTGTTTTGACGCCTTCAGTGAGAATCGACAACGTCCATAAAGAAAACCCATCAAAGGAGAAGGTGCGTCCAACACTCTGACTGCTGCTGGATGTTATGTCTAAATCCACTCGCTGGCCACTTGTTGTGTCCAGTTCCACCAGCACAGTCTCTGCTGTGAATTCTACTGTGGCAAGGTTCCACTTTCAGTGTGTTGTCTTAGTAGAAGTGCTTCTAATGGTTTGGCCTCATTCATGGCAGTGAGTTAGAAAATTCAGACGTCAGTCTTCAAATCCTGACATAGAAGTAAAACTAGTCCAGTTCAGCCCAGGGCGTGAAGTAAATCCAGCATCACGTCACCGGTGTTGAGGTTCAAACCTCTGTCCTGCTCCTCCCTGCGTCGCCTTAATAAGCTGCTTTTCTTCAAGTCTCCACTGTGATGTAATGTGGGAGTGAACAGAGCTGCTTTTAGAAATACTTTGTTACTTAGCCTAGTTGGGCTCATGTTCTTATCAGCACAGATCAAGTCCTTAAAATGATGCATTTACTCAGGTTGTTACATTTTGCCTCAGGACCAGTTTGACCAGTGCAGGAGCTTCGTGGACTCTAAACCCTGGATGCTGCTGCGTTCACACCAACGTGAAGCTGAACCTTCAGGATCAGGTGGACGACTGTAGAGCAGCACATGGAGGCTCAGGAGCTTCAGAGGAGCCGACATGAGTGAAGTGTCACAGTCCCACACATCTGCTGTGACACTGGTTCAGAAACTGCTTCATGACCTGGACCCAAGTCACCCTCCATCGGTCCATCACGATGATCCACATGACAACGCAGAGAAAAGCTGCGACTCCATCTGAGAAACGACATCTGCAGAGGCAACAGGAAGCCAAGTCGTGTCCCTGACGGGCTGCGGTTGGTTCACGACGAACGTCTCTGTGCTGATGTTATCACCTGGAGCAGAAGTGATGAGGAGACGCTGACCACGTTCATCTGATAGGAGCAGCTCAGCCTGGTTGTCATGGTAACGAACCACAGTCCTATGTGCTGACTTCCTCCATCATATTAGAAACACTGATATGTTTTCAGTCTCTCATGTGACCCTGCTCTAACTAAACTTAGTTTAAACTTACAACACACAGGCTCATCGTGACTGAGGGAGGAACCACACCAGCTTCTTATCAGATCTACGTTTTCAGAGAATTTAATCTTCTTTACTCAGGAACCAGCAAAGTCACGTTAGTTCCAGGGACCTGAGAGCAGCTGCTTCTGTTTCTGGCAGCTGAAGTGTTAGGAGCTAGTGTTGACAGCACTGCTGTCCTGGACCTGCTGCTGGAATCTGGTCAATACCAGAGGATTCGTCAACGGTGGCGCTGCTTCTGCTGAAGTGAACGAGAGCTGAGCCGAACGTCCGACGCGTTGGAGCGAAGCTCCACCTGGTTCTGGTCTAGATCTACGCTGAGCACACGAGGGTCCGACAGGCTGAGACTCAGCTGGACATGGATCGGCTGCTGCTGCTGCTGCTGTGGAGCTCAGGTACGACTCTGATCCACACGCTTGATGAAGTAAAGACACATTCTTCAAGCTTTCATTCAGCAGACTGCAGTCTTTTATATTTATTGATTATTGATTATTTGTTCACGTTTGTAAAAGCTTGATATGATCAAAACGCAAGAGAAGCTGAGGCTGCCTCTATGTGTCACATATGTCACATTGGTCCTGACTGTTATCAGTGACTCAGCATGAAGCCAACATCCCATTGAACCTACTAATTAATGAAGCAGGTGCAGACGCACAGTGTGAGTCTGTGACAGTAGCTTAACGATGTAATGTAAGTCACTGCTTTCGCAGGTGTTCTGTTACTGGTTAGCTCAGCTGTAGCTAAAGTCACATTTCTATGGAAGCTGATCAGCCTCATAATTCAAGTGGCAAATATCAGCTGCTGTTGTTACCCTCATTGCTTAGGACTCTTTAACTCGGGCAGATCAAAAGGCAGCGGTAAGAGACGCACCTTAGTTTCATGGAGTTATTAGAGTGTTTGTTGGTCATTATGTTGCCATGTCGGCTACTCTTGTTTGTCCCTCTAGTCTTTGTGTCATTCAATGAGTTCAGTCCTAGTGCTTGTGAGTCGTGCTCTTGGGTTCTGATCTGACTGGGGTCTGATCACTGCCTTTCTTTGTCTAGTTCAGCAGCCACATGTGGGCTGGACGCTGTATTTTGATGGACGGTTCTGCAATTAAACTACATTATTGATTATAATTATGTAATGAGTAATAGTGACAATAATGTTATTAGTTATAATATTAACAATTGTCCTAATGATACATACAGTACATGTATAGATACATATAATGAACCACAAACACCATAAACACATCATAATTGAAAGCAATAATAAGGAGACATCAGAACTTAGAGCTAAGCTTGACTCGCATGTCTACGGGTTCAGATGTAGTTATTCCCATTATCACATGTATCATGTCATCTACACCATTCACCCATATGGTGATTCCATAACTGAAGCAACAACAATAACAACAATAGAAGCTGCAAAAAGTACAACTGAGGCAATTACAACCACAACTGAAGCATCAACAACTACAGAAGACGCACCAACTACAACAACAACTGAGGCACTGACATCAACCCCAACTGAAGCAAAAACAATAACTCCATCATTGGAGCGTTGCACAGCGCCACGTGAACCGAGGTGGCCACCCCCCAGGCAGCGCAGAGCACAGATGAGTCAGTGACATGTTCTGCGGATGAGTGGATGATACATCTTCGTATAACCCTGGATTTCCATCAGTGCCTCCTTTGCCAATTATCACTGTGCTGGAGATCACAGCACTGCAGCAGTCGATGTGATCCCATCAATCTCCTCTGTCTCCCATTATTCTGCCCACGATTCTGGATGAGAAGAACAGACGTCTTAGGGCGGCAGTGGCTCAGAGGTAGAGCTGTCGCCTACCAATCGTAGGATCAGTGGTTCGATTCCTGGCTTCCCCCAGTCATGTGCCGAAGTGTCCCTGGGCAAGACACTGAACCCCAAGTTGCCCCCGGTGTGTCAGCTTAAGCTGCATAGCAGCTCTGCCACCGGTGTGTGAATGTCTGTGTGAATGGGTGAATGAGACGCAGTGTCAAAGCGCTTTGAGTACCGATAGGTAGAAAAGCGCTTTACAAATGCAGACCATTTACCATTTACGTCTGAGAGGTGGATAGAAAATACTGCAGCTTGAGTCATCATACAAACGGTTAAAAGGCTCTGGAACCTAAGGGGTTAATAGCTGCATCAGCTAGACTCCACACCCTCCTCTCAGAAGGAGTAATCAAACAGAAACAGCATTAACAACATCAGCAGCGGAAACTGTCTGTTGAACCCATTTCAGTAAGTCAGTCCGGACTTTATGTCACGAGCTCAGGTTTTTATCGTGCCTGACTAATGACAGGATCGGTTACACTGTGGACGAGCGCTTACTTTCCCCATACGGAGCAGAAGAGAAGTGACTTTAGTCTTTCAGCCTGGACCAAAGATGGATCAGGTAAGCGGTTGTCATTATAATGGAGTTGTTCTTACATAATGTTCCGGTTTATAGACCAGTGTGGTCACTCATGCTAAGTGTTGTATGACAGTTGGCCTAATGCTAACTGCGCTAACTCGTTTCTGTGTTCATTACTTCAGATTGAATACACAAAGCAATATGCATGTTAATAACGTTTGGCTATACAGCGATTTACTCCAACTAGACAATTTAGCATTACATCTGGGATTAATGAAGTTATTTCCACTGTCTTTCTAGGCAAATATTAACAAAGACGAAAGGTTAGCTGCTTTTTATCGGTATTTACAGCTAGTCGTGTGTCAAGTAGACTCAAACACTAAATCAGCTCTAACAAACAACATCAGCAAATTGTTGATTACATGTTACAGAATGAATTGGAAGCATTGAAGTGAGAAATTGTGTTAATGTTTCTTTATAACTGTATCGACAGAACCAGCTTAAGCGTCACATCATGGAGAGGTTAAGGGACAAGATGGTCGACGTCGTCAGTCGTCCTGCCACGGACCTCGACTATCTACACTTCGTGTGCTCTCATGAGTTAACGCTAATTAATGCATATACAGAGCAGGTAGAGTTGCCTGTAAACATAATGTTGACTTTAAATTAAACTTAATTAATTTAATTAATGTATGAAATAAATTAGTGTTTCATTAACATTTTCATAAAGGCAATGGAAAACTGTACGTGTAACCAGTATTAAACTGTTAGGACCGTCCATATCATTACTGGTTGAAACATCACATCATTTTTTAATTTGTTTTTTTTTGTACATATTTCCATAAAGTTTCCCTGCCTTTAAGAGGCCACTGTGAGGCACTGTAGCTCTCAGTTCGCGCTGCCTGACTGAGGGGAGGCAGCTTCGTTGTGCTATCGCTCTGCTCACGAGAACTTTTCTGTTAACAGGAACCAACTTTGTGTGAGTGTGACTTTGTTGCAGCCACTGAGACACATGGTCGGAGTCCTCTGTTCAGCAACACAACACGAACACAACGCAGAGTAGTAGAAGAGACATGGGGGCGACTGGGGAGCAGCCGTTACACAATGTTTAAACAGCTTTTCATATCCAAGAATCTACACAAGCTTGACATAGACTGGACTAGCGCCCCAGACCAGGGGTTCTTAACCTTTTTGACCTCAGGGCCCAGTGGCCCGGTGCCCATTAAAACAAACACTCTTATTTCAGCCGATCCAAATAATGATTTAATAACTATATGAAGTACACTTTACATTTAAAGAGTTTAATGAGCTAAACCCTTGTGAAATAAATAATACGATACACAGTGATCATCTCAAAAGCATTTATTTTGTATGTAAACCTGCACATACAACACTGAACGAGGTAGTTGCTTAATTATTAATCTCTAAAATATATACTTTTAAAAAACTAGAGAAATTCTGATGAATAAAATTCTGCAGTAATAAAATAAATATTTATATATATTTAAAATAATACAAAAAATCGAATTAATTAAAATGTAAAGTAAATTAAAGTGCAAATGAAAACATTAGATTAACGTTGCACCTGTTTGACAGAAGTTATTCTCCAAATCTGTGACAAATGAACAATAACAATAGTCCCAACATCCTACAACTCCCACTATACGCCCATCTCTTAATGAGACACGTGGGCCTGCCTCAGACATGATCACATCCAGTCTGGGTGGAATGAGGGAAAGACTCACTCTCATGGTTGCCTCCAGTGACGCTCTGAGTCTGTTGCGAACTTTGGTCTTAGTTGGGGCCAAAATGGAGAATCCTGACTTACTCAAGTAAGTAGTTGGAAGGAAGGAGGAGTTTCACAGCCCTCAGCGCTATATGGCTCCTCCTCTGAGACAAGAATCCAGAAGGAGCCCAGGTCCAGTTTGCCCCACTGCCCCTTTAAAGTGCTGTCAGTGGAAACTTCCAGAAGCTGTGATTCCAGATGTGTGGGCAAAGCAACATCATTTTCAGTGGCACCCACTGTGTCCTTCTCTGGGATCCTCAGGAAAGTAATCATTAAATTTCTCTGCCGTTGATCTTCACTTGAGGGGAGTTTTCTAAATCTCTCTTCCTGGGCCCTTTTAGTCCACAAAGAAAGTTTCCTTTTGAAAGCTTGAACTTTGTCTGCAACAAAAAATAAGTTGCTATTTCTTCCTTGAAGTGAGCTGTTCAGCTGGTTTAGCAGTGAAAAGATGTCACAGAGGTTGACAAGTGTAGCTATAACCTTGGTGTTGGTATAGTAATGTGCAAGAGGAGATTTTTTTCTCAGTGAGAAAAGAGAAAACCTCATTCCTCAGCTCAAACAAACGATTGAGGACCAGTCCTCTTGAGAGCCACCTAACCTCACTGTGGTAGAGCAGCTGGACATGATCTGCTTCCCTGCCCTGACAAAGTTTAGCAAAACATCTGGAGTTTGCAGTATTATTTTTAATGAAGTTGATGGTTTTGTATGGGATCAAATTAGGGTCAAATAAAATTTGTACCCGTAAAATGATTTGTGCGTGTGTAAACCAGATTTGTACTTGTAATACACTTTGTGTGTCTGTAAAAAGATTTGAACTTGTAGCTTTAACAAGAGTTTTACCAATATCCACACACACAAATCAAGCCTCTAAGTTACGCACAAAATGTGACCCTAAATTTACAAGTACAAAACGGTGACTCTGATTTGACGCTTGAATTTGATTGGCTAATGAAACCCAATCACCAAGCAGGCTGTCGCAGTCCTTTAGCGAAGCACTACTGGTCCTGAAAGGTGAAGACACAGCGATAAGCGGCGAGCGCCAATAAACCCACAGAGTAATTAAATTTAATGTCTATATGTATGATATGATGTAGTCTCGTGATATGCTAAGGTGATGTAGCAGCTGGTAACGGTAAACTGGTGTTAGTGGCAGAGTGGAGGTTTCTCCTCCCACTGAACAGAGAGCCTGCTCGGGTGTTGGTGCTCACCGGAGCCTTATTGTTCCATCAGGCCCAGGTGAGTCTGGCAGGTGTTTTTAAGGGCATGGGTGACTCTGTTCGGCCCCGAATCAAGCTTAGAGAGACTCCGTAGAGTCCGTGTGTTGCACATGCAGGGAAGTCGCCACCGTTTTGTAAATTTAGTGTCACATTTTGTGCGTAACTTAGAGGCTTGATTTGTGTGTGTGAATATTGGTAAAGCTCTTGTTAAATCTACAAGTTCAAATCTTTTTACAGACACACAAAGTGTATTACAAGTACAAATCTGGTTTACACATGCACAAATCATTTTACGGGTACAAATTTTATTTGACCCTAATTTGATCCCATAGAAGTCTCCAGGTTTTCTGTCTGTCTCCGTGATGTCATGTTCTCCCTCTGTGCTCCTCCCTTGTCATTAGTCGTTTCGCCTATGTTTAATTTTCTGTTTAGTTGTATAAGCCTTCCCTCTTGCGTCTGTCCTTGTCGGTCCGTTAGCTTCTGGGTGTTGCCGATGTTGTTGGATGTTCTGTGAGTCTTTTGTATAGTCAAGTGTCATGTTTATTGTGAGTTAAGTGTTAAGTTTAAATAAAGTCACTATAGTCGAATCAAGTCACACCCTAAGTTAAAGTTCCCTCCTATTATAGGTCTAGAACCAGAGTGAGCAAACGGTGAAGGAAAGTCGTCAGCACTGGGGCCGACCAACTATAGAAAACTCAGTATTTCATGGCCAAATATTAATTACTACTGTTCTTCCTTCTGGATCAGGTTCATATTTTTGTTGATCATAATGGCATATGGCATTATGTCTTTGTTTAGAATTGTAACACGTGGGAAGTCTGGTTATGTTAAGGTGTAATTTAGAGATTTGGGAGCGTGAGTTACATGTAGTAATACAATATCTACTTGCAGAGAGCTGAGTTGGTTTTACACTTAATTGTATTACTTGACTGATTCGTTTCAGCTTCTTATTGATTCATACACACATTAAAATGTACTGGTTCTGTTCAGAGCCGTGGTCCGATCATAAGGCTGCTCTGCACTGACGTCTGTTCTCTGATTTCCTTATCAGGTGTCCAGGCTGAAGAAAAGCAGACATCAACAGGTGACGACAAAACGAATCACAAAATCTCTCACCTGTCAATCAAACATCACCTTTTACTGATGACGCTCCGCTTTCTGTTCAGAACCTGATGACATCAGGTTGGTGGGAGGAGACAGTCGCTGTGTAGGTCAACTGGAGCTGAAACAAGGAGGAGACTGGAAACCAGTGTTTGGATTTGACTGGACCCTGAAGGCAGCAGCTGTTGTCTGTAGAGAGCTGAACTGTGGTTCTGCTGTTACTGTAGGAAGGAGAGACGAGTCCTCACTCAGACCTGTGTGGTGGATCATGTCTGACTGTGTTCAGTCTGGATCTGCTCTGAGGGAGTGTGTAGAATCATCTAACTTTCCCTTCTCCCTGAACCTCATCTGCTCAGGTGAGCTCATCCGTGACATCATCAGTGACATCATCAGTGACATCATCAGGCCACGTAAAAACACTCAGACACATGTTTTCTTTATTACCTGTCAGACATTTACTGTCAGGGCTGGAGCATCTGTGCAGATCTGATCTGATCCTGGATCAGGTCAGAGCCTGGTGTTTCCCATGATGCCCTGTGGTTTCACAGCAGGTAGAGAATCTGCAGCCTCAGTGTCATGAGCCCATCGTTTAGCCTCATGCTGTGATTATCAGAGCTGAACATGAACCTGCCGCTGCTCAGTGAACCTTCAGGACGTCAGACATGAAATGTGACTGTGCTGTTAGAGTGTGTGCTTCAGCTGTGGATGATGGACTGATGCTGGTTCTGAGTCCAGTTTGTTTCAGGACGTCTGCTGTCTCTTCTCTCCAGACTCTGTCAGGCTGCTGGATGGTCGTGGTCTGTGTTCAGGCAGACTGGAGGTCTGGTCCAACCAGCGCTGGTCCTCAGTGTGTGAAGCTGACTTTGACCAGCAGGATGCAGAGGTGGTCTGTAGGCAGCTTGGCTGTGGGGCTCCTTCAGCCCTCCAGGGGGGGCTCTATGGAGAAGTGGAGGCTCCAGCGTGGTCCACAGAGTTCCAGTGTGGAGGCCACGAGTCTGCTCTGCTGGACTGTGGAAGCTCAGACTCAGCTAGAACCACCTGCTCACCTGGCAAAGCTGCTGGACTCACCTGCTCAGGTAGACGAGGAGCTGCAGCTTGGATTTGGTTCATTTCTGCTCTAGTGAAGGTCACTATGATGTTTGACTGATGACGCTCTGCTTTCTGTTCAGAACCTGTCAGGTTGGTGTGAGGAGACAGTCGCTGTGCAGGTGGACTGGAGCTGAAACATGAAGGAGACTGGAGACCAGTGTCTGGATCTGACTGGACCCTGAAGGCAGCAGCTGTTGCTTGTAGAGAGCTGGACTGTGGTTCTGCTGTTTTTGTAGAAGAGAGAAAGGAGTCCTCAGACAGACCAGTGTGGAAGATCATGTCTGACTGTGTTCAGTCTGGATCTGCTCTGAGGGAGTGTGTAACATCAGATGACTCTCTCTTCACCCTGAACATCACCTGCTCAGGTGAGCTCATCAGTGACATCAGTGACATCATCAGGCCACGTAGAAACACTCAGACACATGTTTTCTTTATTACCTGTCAGACATTTACTGTCAGGGCTGGAGCATCTGTGCAGATCTGATCTGATCCTGGATCAGGTCAGAGCCTGGTGTTTCCCATGATGCCCTGTGGTTTCACAGCAGGTAGAGAATCTGCAGCCTCGGTCTCATGAGCCCATCGTTTAGCCTCATGCTGTGATTATCAGAGCTGAACATGAACCTGCCGCTGCTCAGTGAACCTTCAGGACGTCAGACGTGAAATGTGACTGTGCTGTTAGAGTGTGTGCTTCAGCTGTGGATGATGGACTGATGCTGGTTCTGAGTCCAGTTTGTTTCAGGACGTCTGCTGTCTCTTCTCTCCAGACTCTGTCAGGCTGCTGGATGGTCGTGGTCTGTGTTCAGGCAGACTGGAGGTCTGGTCCAACCAGCGCTGGTCCTCAGTGTGTGAAGCTGACTTTGACCAGCAGGATGCAGAGGTGGTCTGTAGGCAGCTTGGCTGTGGGGCTCCTTCAGCCCTCCAGGGGGGGCTCTATGGAGAAGTGGAGGCTCCAGCGTGGTCCACAGAGTTCCAGTGTGGAGGCCACGAGTCTGCTCTGCTGGACTGTGGAAGCTCAGACTCAGCTAGAACCACCTGCTCACCTGGCAAAGCTGCTGGACTCACCTGCTCAGGTAGACGAGGAGCTGCAGCTTGGATTTGGTTCATTTCTGCTCTAGTGAAGGTCACTATGACGTTTGACTGATGACGCTCTGCTTTCTGTTCAGAACCTGATGACATCAGGTTGGTGGGAGGAGACAGTCGCTGTGCAGGTGGACTGGAGATAAAACATGAAGGAGACTGGAGACCAGCGTCTGGATCTCATTGGACCCTGAAGGAAGCAGCTGTTGCCTGTAGAGACCTGGACTGTGGTTCTGCTGTTACTGTACAAGAGAGAGAGTCCTCAGTCAGACCTATGTGGGACATCAGGTCTGACTGTGTTCTGTCTGGATCTTCTCTGAGGGAGTGTGTAGAATCATCTTTTTATTCTTCCTCCACCCTGAACCTCATCTGCTCAGGTGAGCTCATCAGTGACATCAGTGACATCATCAGGACACGTAAAAACACTCAGACACATGCTTTCTTTGTTATCTGTCAGACATTTACTGTCAGGGCTGGAGCATCTGTGCAGATCTGATCTGATCCTGGATCAGGTCAGAGCCTGGTGTTTCCCATGATGCCCTGTGGTTTCACAGCAGGTAGAGAATCTGCAGCCTCAGTGTCATGAGCCCATCGTTTAGCCTCATGCTGTGATTATCAGAGCTGAACATGAACCTGCCGCTGCTCAGTGAACCTTCAGGACGTCAGACATGAAATGTGACTGTGCTGTTAGAGTGTGTGCTTCAGCTGTGGATGATGGACTGATGCTGGTTCTGAGTCCAGTTTGTTTCAGGACGTCTGCTGTCTCTTCTCTCCAGACTCTGTCAGGCTGCTGGATGGTCGTGGTCTGTGTTCAGGCAGACTGGAGGTCTGGTCCAACCAGCGCTGGTCCTCAGTGTGTGAAGCTGACTTTGACCAGCAGGATGCAGAGGTGGTCTGTAGGCAGCTTGGCTGTGGGGCTCCTTCAGCCCTCCAGGGGGGGCTCTATGGAGAAGTGGAGGCTCCAGCGTGGTCCACAGAGTTCCACTGTGGAGGCCACGAGTCTGCTCTGCTGGACTGTGGAAGCTCAGACTCAGCTAGAACCACCTGCTCACCTGGCAAAGCTGCTGGACTCACCTGCTCAGGTAGACGAGGAGCTGCAGCTTGGATTTGGTTCATTTCTGCTCTAGTGAAGGTCACTATGATGTTTGACTGATGACGCTCTGCTTTCTGTTCAGAACCTGATGACATCAGGTTGGTGGGAGGAGACAGTCGCTGTGCAGGTGAACTGGAGCTGAAACATGAAGGAGACTGGAGACCAGTGGATGAATATGACTGGACCCTGAAGGCAGCAGCTGTTGCCTGTAGAGACCTGGGCTGTGGTTCTGCTGTTTCTGTAGGAAGGAGAGACGAGTCCTCAGACAGACCTGTGTGGAGGATCAACTTTGACTTTGTTCAGTCTGGATCTGTTCTGAGGGAGTGTGTAATATCATTTGACTCCTCCCACATCCTGAGATTTACCTGCTCAGGTGAGATCATCAGGCTACTTTGAATAACTTCTGTTGTTGCATGGTTATGCTCTTAGTGGGTCTAGTCAGTCTCCAGCTGATGGAGTTTTTACAGGGAGTTGGTTTAGTAATAATGTAAACTTTAATATGTGAGGACAAATTTGCTGAACAATATACATTTTCTCCTCTAAGATAAGATAAGACTTTATTTGTCCCGCAGAGGGGAAATTCTGGTGAGCCAGCAGCAGCAAAGAACAGTTGGAAATTAAGAAAGTACAAAAGTTCCAATCTCTAGAGTTAATTCTCAACAGAATCCTCTCAAAGTCAGTCTAAACCTTTGCTGAACACAAAAATACATCTGAATAGAAAACCCAACAAATCCCACTGGAGACAGTGGAGAAGAAAATGCTTCAGCAGCCTCCATCAGAACCAGGCTCAGGCTGGCAGCCATCTGCCCCAACCTTCAGAACGTCACAGCTAGTTTCAGTGTGTGAAGACTCATCGCTGACATGAACAAGGTGGAATCTGTTCATCCATCTAGTGCTGGTCCTTCAATCCTGATGCTCCCGTCTTTGTAACAGAATGTTGTGATGTACAGCATCGAACGCAGGAGTCTAGAAAACTACACTAAGAGGAGATGATTAGTGACTCTGACCGGAGCAGGTTGTGAGCTCTGATGGATCTAAATCCTGGAAATCTTCATGCAGGTTCTTCCCCTTCAAATTAAAAACAGAGGAAAGAGGTTAAGAGTCATCAGATGCTCAACACACGGTTTAAGAGTTAGTGTCATGTTCACCAGCTTTACTTTAGTGTGTCATCTTACTTTGAAAGGTCCACCTCCAGGTTCCACCTACACTTGCACACTTCTCGCCTTGATGCACTGGTTAATTGCTTTCACCAGTGTTTTCTCTCAGTCTGCTGGAGTTTATACTCCACCTGTCCAGCAGTAAGATCCTCAGATGGTTCAATGTCTTCAGAGGTTGAGCCTCCACAGTAAACTACTGAACCATAATCCATCTCATCACGTCATGCCATGAATTCACCTTCTTTTGGCCCAGAAGGATTCTTTGTTTGATTCTTGTTCAAGACCATGTTTTATCAAATCTGAGTTCAGAGAAAACTTATTGTGGATTCAGGCTTCAGCTGTTTGCGTTCTCAGCGGGTTCTTCTAAAGGACTTAAAGCCCTTTTATCTGTGGGACCAGTTACGTGCCAACATTACTTGATTTGTTTTGAGTCCAGTAGAATTGTGTGACCCATGTATGTGGAGGGAAATGTTTCTTCCCAGAGTGCTTTGCAGCTGGAAGCCATTTGGCTCCTAGAATTGTTGCCGGTGTGACCGTGAGCAGACTGGCCGTAAATCCAACGCTTGTCCAGACCATGGACCTCCTCTCATCCAGACGCCTTCCACCTCCTCACTACATTTGGTTGTGAACTTTTCTCTGGTCTTGTCTACTAACCCTGCTCGTCTTGATTCTCATACTCACCAGCTGGTGGCTTCTCCTACGTCAGTATCTTGTTTGGTGTTTTCAAACTCTTTCAACTGGTTCTGTTGTTCTGGTTCTTTGGCTCCTGCATATTTTAAATCAGCTGCACAGACACAGCTCCGTGGTTGTAGAGCTGCTTTAACTTATTACTTCATCACACGCCTCACTGTGGATGACTTATGATGTTTTCCTCATTCTTACCATTAGCTTAGAAACACTTTAATTGTTAACAGATCATTAAAGAGGTTTCATGCCATTTAACATCAAGCTGTTATAATACATTTAGCTTTTTTAAAATATTGAGCTGAATGTTGTGCTTTTCTCTGATTGTACTCATTAGACTAAAACTTTAAGTTTTAATAGAGTTTTACTGTGAGAGCTGATGCAGTGTTTCGTCAATGACCAGCGTTCCAACGTTGAGCAGTACTAGTAATAGTTCATGACCTGCAAACATTCTGTTTGAAAACTGTTTCATCATTGAGTGTTTTCTTTGGGAAAAACGGTTTCTAGTTTCACATCACAGCTGATTTGTTCACATACACATTTCCATGACAAACCCTCCGACGGCTTCAACACACAGAAATGTACAGATGAAAAGCAGCTGTTCCAGTGTATGAAACATTATAGTGTGTGCTTCAGCTGTGGATGATGGACTGATGCTGGTTCTGAGTCCAGTTTGTTTCAGGACGTCTGCTGTCTCTTCTCTCCAGACTCTGTCAGGCTGCTGGATGGTCCTGGTCTGTGTTCAGGCAGACTGGAGGTCTGGTCCAACCAGCGCTGGTCCTCAGTGTGTGAAGCTGACTTTGACCAGCAGGATGCAGAGGTGGTCTGTAGGCAGCTTGGCTGTGGGGCTCCTTCAGCCCTCCAGGGGGGGCTCTATGGAGAAGTGGAGGCTCCAGCGTGGTCCACAGAGTTCCAGTGTGGAGGCCACGAGTCTGCTCTGCTGGACTGTGGAAGCTCAGACTCAGCTAGAACCACCTGCTCACCTGGCAAAGCTGTTGGACTCACCTGCTCAGGTAGACGAGGAGCTGCAGCTTGGATTTGGTTCATTTCTGCTCTAGTGAAGGTCACTATGATGTTTGACTGATGACGCTCTGCTTTCTGTTCAGATCCTGATGAGTTCAGGTTGGTCGGAAGAGACAGTCGCTGTGCAGGTGGTCTGGAGATGAAACATGAAGGAGAGTGGAAACCAGTGTCTGGATTTGGCTGGGCCCTGAAGGAAGCAGCTGTTGTCTGTAGAGAGATGGACTGTGGTTCTGCTGTTACTGTGGAAGAGAGAGAAGAGTCCTCCTTCAAACCTGTGTGGCAGATCAAGCCTGCGTGTGTTCAGTCTGGATCTGCTCTGAGGGAGTGTGCAATATCATCACAGATTTCCTTAACCCTGAACCTCACCTGCTCAGGTAGCGTAGAAACACTCAGACACATGTTTTCTTTATTATCTGTCAGACATTTACTGTCATGACTGGAGCATCTGTGCAGATCTGACCTGATCCTGGATCAGGTCAGAGCCTTGTGTTTAGATAAGATAAGGATCAGGAGTTTATTATCATTGTAACATGTTACATGTATAACGAAATTTTAAAAGTGTTCAACAGTCAGTGCAGTTCAATTCATGCAATCTTAAATAAATAAAAATTTAAATCGAATCTAAAAAACTGACAACATTCATTCCGTTCCCTAAATCACTTATTGCACTTTCCCTTCTAACTGTAATTTTTTGTTTGTTCAGTTATGGCTGTTGGGTAAAAACTGTTCTTTAGTCTGTTTGTCCGTGATTTGATTTGTCTGTATCGTCGTCCTGACGGTAGCAGTTCAAACAGATGGTGTCGGGTGTGATGTGTCCTTGAGGATGTTTGGGGCTTTTTTATGCAGTGGGAACTGTGTCGTTCTTCCAGTGTAGGGAGAGAGCAGCCGACGAACTTCTGGGCGTGTTTCTCACCCCTGGATCGCTTTCCTCTGTGCTACTGAGCAGCTGGTGAACCAAGCGCCAACGCAGTATGTTAGGATGCATGGAGCACGGTAGAAGGTCACCAGGAGTTTACTAGACACATAGGTCTTCCTCAGCGCCCTGAGCACGTAGAGTCTCTGTTGGGCCTTTTTCATGCTCCAGGTTGGGCCTCCTCTATCTGAACTCCCAGGAATCTGAAGCCTTGCACTCTCTCCACACAGTCCCCGTTTATGAATATTGGAGAAATGTCAGTGTTCTTTCTCTTGAAGTCTATAATCAGCTCCTTCGTCTTTGTGGTGTTGAGGAGCAAATTGTTCTCCTTGCACCATCCCAACAGCTTCCCCACCTCGTCCTATAGGTCGTCTCGTCCGCCCCGGATATCAGCCCCGCCACTGTCTGCAAACTTCACAATGGTGTTACTCCATGTGTTACTCCATGTTTGGGGGTGCAGTCGTGGGTGTAGAGTGTAGAGCAGGGGGCTCAGCTACAGCCCAGAGGGGAGCCGGTGCTGAGACTGATGGCCGTAGATGTATGTTGGCCTACTCTCACCCTCCGTCTGTGGCCTGTGAGGAAGCTGTTGATCCACATGCAGGTGGAGGATGGAAGCTCTAAGCCCACAGGTTTCGCCATCAGTTTGTAAGGGAGGATGGTGTTAAACCCTGAGCTGTAGTCCACAAACAGCATCCAGACGTAGCTCCCCCGTTGCTCTAGGTGGGTCAGGGCATCATGGAGGGCTGTGGTCACAGCGTCCTCTGTGGATCTGTTTCCTCTGCAGGAACACAGTCCAGACTTGGGGGCAGTAATGATGTAATGGGACTCCGGACCAGTTTCTCCAAACTCTGAAGTGAGTGCAGTGGTGATGAAGTGTTTGGAGAAAGGTCTCATGAGCCCATCGTTTAGCCTCATGCTGTGATTATCAGAGCTGAACATGAACCTGCCGCTGCTCAGTGAACCTTCAGGACGTCAGACGTGAAATGTGACTGTGCTGTTAGAGTGTGTGCTTCAGCTGTGGATGATGGACTGATGCTGGTTCTGAGTCCAGTTTGTTTCAGGACGTCTGCTGTCTCTTCTCTCCAGACTCTGTCAGGCTGCTGGATGGTCCTGGTCTGTGTTCAGGCAGACTGGAGGTCTGGTCCAACCAGCGCTGGTCCTCAGTGTGTGAAGCTGACTTTGACCAGCAGGATGCAGAGGTGGTCTGTAGGCAGCTTGGCTGTGGGGCTCCTTCAGCCCTCCAGGGGGGGCTCTATGGAGAAGTGGAGGCTCCAGCGTGGTCCACAGAGTTCCACTGTGGAGGCCACGAATCTGCTCTGCTGGACTGTAGCAGCTCAGACTCAGCTAGAACCACCTGCTCACCTGGCAAAGCTGCTGGACTCACCTGCTCAGGTAGACGAGGAGCTGCAGCTTGGATTTGGTTCATTTCTGCTCTAGTGAAGGTCACTATGATGTTTGACTGATGACGCTCTGCTTTCTGTTCAGAACCTGATGACATCAGGTTGGTGGGAGGAGACAGTCGCTGTGCAGGTGGACTGGAGCTGAAACATGAAGGAGGCTGGAGACCAGCGTCTGGATCTGATTGGACCCTGAAGGAAGCAGCTGTTGCCTGTAGAGACCTGGACTGTGGTTCTGCTGTTACTGTAGGAAGGAGATACGAGTCCTCACGCAGACCTGTGTGGTGGATCAGGTCTGACTGTGTTCAGTCTGGATCTGCTCTAAGGGAGTGTGTAACATCATCTAACTCTGACTTCACCCTGAACCTCACCTGCTCAGGTGAGCTCATCAGTGATCATTGCTACTATTTCTTAGAGGGATCCTTCCTCTGTTCCAGTAACAGTTTGCTGCTTCCACTGGACTCTTCATAGATTCTGACCTTCACCTTGTTGGTGAAAGTTGGTGACATCACACCAGTGGCATAATTTTGTTGAACACGTTTCACCTTCTCTGTGTTTACAGACCTGCTGCTTCAGCCAATCATCTCTTTCTCTTCTGTGGGCGGGGTCTCCCAGGCTCGTCAGCAGGGGTTCCAGGTATTCAGAGGTTCCAGCTTTACAATCAGCTGCTCCATCCAGCCACAGTACCCAGGAGGCTCCTTCCAGCTCACCGTCACCTCCTCTAATGCAGAACACGCCTACACCCAGCCAGCTGTCAATCACTCTGCACACTTCCTCTTACCTGTTGCAGAGCCCGCCCACCAGGGAAACTACACCTGTGTTTATCAGGTGCAGGTTTTCTCCTATAACGTCTCCTCTGAGAGCCGTTGGCTGCTTGTCAGTGTCTCAGGTAAGTAAAAGCTGAGAACCTTAAATGTCTCTGACTGTTTAACTGCAGCTTCAGAAAGATTGACAGGAAAACAGGCAGGAGAGGAGACGACAGAGCAGTAGGACAGTAAACACCTGAGGTGATGAAGCTAAAGGGTTGAGAATCAAACAGCAGCGTCAGCTCAGTCCAGTCTGTGTCTGTTGGACTCGTGATGACTGTGGACGTGTTTGATCAGATCCAACAGTGGTTCACCTCAAAGTGGTCGTCCTGCCTCTGACTCTGCTGCTGCTCAGCGCTGCCCTTTACTTCTGCTGTCAGGTACTGCTGCTCTCTGTGCTGATTGGATGGAGCAGAGCAGGATGCAGGAAGTCACCTCTGTGCTGTCATGTGTCTCCAGGCCACAAGGGGGCAGACGCCCAGCAGAAAGGAGGACATTGAGCTGGTGAACTACCCGCTGGGTGCTGGTGCAGCTGAAGGGGAAGCAGCTTGGGGAGCAGAGGAGGAGCTCCAAGGAGTTCCCCTCACGCCCAGAGGGGTTTGAGTCATTTAGTCCCGACGCCGCCTTTAAACGATGTCGTCCAGACGCCTGCTTCATTTGCTTCACGCTTCTCTACTCGTCTCTCTTTGGAGGGTTTGACTTGGATAAATGGCTTCGCTGCAGAGAATTAGTCATTTGGACATAAACATCCGTCTGATGCTAGAAGCAATAAACAGATATTTGTCTGTCATCTTTCATCAACAATCATCTTTTCCTTTAGCTGTAGAAATAAATGTTTTCTGCTGACATGTTGCCTTGTTTTAGTCCGTGTACATTAAACTGATTTAAGTTTGTTTTGCATTTGTTATTTAATGTCATTTTTTATTGACGTTCATCACAATCACCACCAGGTTGAGGTTTATGTTACTGCTGCTCATGTTATTGTAGTTTGATAAATGCCACTACATTATTGTGATTGTTCAGTTTAAACTGTCCATGTGATGCTCCATACAGCATGTCTGCAGGCTCACAAGGCAGAAAAGGCTGTTTATGCATGGTTAACGAACGCCATACTCAATGTGCGTTCCATTATTTTGAACACTAAGACAACTGAATCCCAGTAGTTTGCAAAAATGCTGACAGACATGAAGCAGCCTGCAGTTTCCCAGTGCTTTTTATACAACTGGTTTGTTTTCTAATGCTACTAATATTATTTGTGGTTTTGCCCAATAGGGTAGATTTCAAAAATGGTACGAGCATGTGTTCTGTCTTTCCTCAAATGAAGCATGATGTCATCAAAACCATGGTTCGCTGTGTCTGGCTTTTACTGGCCTTGGTCCAAACTGTCACGTAAGGTCATTATAACCAGTAACAGATGTGAGAACCTTAGTGGCCTCATCACAGCTCTGCGATCTTCAACAATATAAGCTGTCTTCAAGACAGTGTAAGTGTAAGAAAACTGTGTGAGAGATCAATGTAATAGTTTCTGAAACATGCGATAAGCCCTTAGCTTGAACCCAGGGGAACAGGTAGCTCCCTATACTTTAATAAAGGTGCAACTGTGCAGACACACACGTCACCAGACAAGAGGCATCAGAGCTGCTGAAGGAGGAAGTGGAGACCAGGACCCTCTCCGCTAGCTCCAAGGTCACTGGTGTCATGATTTGCTTGCAATAGTAAGGACCAGGCAGATTCAAAGTTAGGAACCTTATTCAACCCACACTGTGTGATGCAGGCGAGCAAAAACAGAGAAGACGCCACAACTCAAAGCGCAAAAATAGGCTCAAGCATTAAAGTTCAGAGTCGGGGAAGAAACGATCGTTTCTTTCAGAGTTTCTCTCACGGGTAGGACCGATCGCGACGAGAGTCTAATCCAAGGTTTCCACGAACCAAGGAACAGACCAGCCGTCAGCCGGTATGGGCCAGAAGTCGAACCGCTCACTGGTCCATGACAGGAGGACGTCACCAGGTGCACTGAGGTCGGGGGATTTCCAGAAGATTCAAAGTCAAGAGAAGGTTTGAGCTCCATGGGCTAGAATGACGACCCGACGACGTGCAGCCTGTGAAGAACGCTTAGAAAGGGGGACACAGAGAACAAGGTCCCGACAAGGCTTCCTCCATTCAACCACTAGATGGCAGAGTTTACCACAAAACAGAGCAAGAATCATATTTTCACCACTTTAAGGCACTTAGAGGAAATGACTAAGAACACAAAATACAGCTGTCCCATAGAAAAGTCAAGAACTGCTACTTTGTTGAACATAAAAGACAAAGCACCACCTCCTCCAGCACCTGTTCAGGCCATTGAGGCCTGGATTTAATAGTTACTGTAGGAGAAATGTGTGGTCATCCTGGCATGAAATGACCAAATGCTGTGGAAAAGGTCATCTCACAGACTAGCTGAGGTCAGAGCCACTCAGTAGGTCACTATAAATGACATGTGTGTACAGCCCAGAGCATATTAGCAACAACACAGCACTGAGGAGATAGACGCACAGTAATTAGAGAGATGACATATTGATGCTTTATTAGCTATTAGCTCACCAGCAATTGTAGTGCATAAATGTTTCACTCATACCTGGGGTAACCTGGCCGCACAATAACGTCACCAAGACTTCACCTGCTAATATATTTAAGAAAAAAATATATTTGAGCAAATATTTAGGCTCAGTTTGATTACAGTAAACATTTTGAATTTAAATATTTTAATTCAATTCAGTTTTATTTATTTAGCGCCAATTCACAACATCAGTTATCTCAAGGCTCTTTACACTGAGGTTTAAGACCTGACACAACTAAACCCAACACATCCACATAGAGCAGCTTTGAACTGGAGCCAATCAATAAATTGTACATTTTAATAGCAACAGTGGAAAAACTAGAGGAAGAAACCTCCAGCAGACCCAGGATCAGTGGGAGAACATCTGCCTTGACCGGTTGGAGTGAAGGGATAGAGAAGAGAGAGAAGAACAACAACAACAACAGACTCAGGCAGGATGGTTGGATCAGCAGCTGAACACTGAGACACTCGACTCTGAGTCTGACGATACCTGGAGATGAGAATAGAGACAGAAAGAGAGAAACACAACTAGGAGAGAACAGAGACAAAGTTAGTCACATGTGGACATGGAGGCATGTTAGTGGATGGAATAGATAGAAAACCACTAGTAACGCGTTGTCCACTGCATCTGCTTATTTCTACCACTGTCATTGATTCTACAGTCAGGTTAGTATTTTGCAACTTCACAAGCTCTAAGGCAGCTGCCACGTGCATGGAATTAAACTACTCTTGAAAAGTGGAATAACCTGGTCTTGATTAGAAAGAAAACTAATAAGATAAGATAAGAAAATAAAATAAGATAAGATAAGATCAGTCTTTATTGATCACACAGTGGGAAAATTCAATTGTTACAACAGCTACAAACAATTAGAAGGTGCCAAAGAATGAAAGTGTGCAAAGAAAATAATCCATTATACAAATGTACAATTTGGTGGCACCGCTCCTTCCTAGACTGACTCTGGATCAGTCTCCACTGAAGGAGCTGCTCAGAGCCTCCACCGTCTGACGCAGTGAGAAGCATCGTCCATGATGGACGTCAGCTTGTCCACGTCCTCCTCCAGAGTCCGGTGGAGCCAGGACAGAACCTCCTGAGCAGCTTGTGGAGTCTCTTTGTGTCCTGCTGCCTGCTCCCCACAGACACAGCGTCACAGAGTGTCCTCACAGAGGCTCCACCTGCAGAGGAGTCAGTCTCAGCAGGTGGAGCCACGTTGGTCCTTCTAGTGCAGGACGTCACTGAGTCTGGTCCAGTTCACGGTTGAGGTGAACACCAGGTCCTTAGAACTGTCCTGGGTGGGAGGTCAGGGCAACTGGTCGTGGTTTGGCTCCTTAGCTTCCACAGAACAGCGACCCAACGTCACTGACGTCTCGTGTTATCTGACCAAATACTAACCACAGATGACCACTTTGATTGCGTTACGTAAAACAGTCTCCAACTTTTCTAATGGAAAAATACTGGTGCTATCTTTTATAATATACTAATATATAGAAAACCACACAACATTTCACATGAGAAGGAAAACAAAAAATAGGTTTAAAGTTGCACTGATCAATATTTATTTTATCAATACATTCATCTGTATCAATGCTTTATTGATATTTATGGCTACATGATAAAGCTTACGTTTCTGTGGTGTTTTTGAATAATTGAAACTATATTTGTTCTTCATATTATTTTATCCTTTAATACCTACTGTAGGTAGCGATTGGAAGCTGCACACAACACCTCCTTTCTGCATTGCCGGAAGTTTCAGCGGCTGCTCATTTGTAAACAGAGTCTTTTATCTTTAGTGGTTGAGAAGCCAACATAGAGAATTCATCAACTACAATGCTATGTTAGAATATCACCACACTGGTGAAGGGATGAAGTCCACCCCTCCTAGAAATTCCCTGCTCCTCCATGTTTCCCATGTGGCTGCTCGGGAGATTCAGCTTCTCTTTGGACTCATCGACTGTCGGCTTCATTTGTTTGCCACTGACATGTTCCCTTAGCAACAGGCTTTGACGCTTACCATGGTGGAGACTATTCAAAGGAGGCAAAGTGAACAAAGAGGTAAACAAAGTCACATAGACACAGGCAGAGACTCACATCTGATGGAAACTGTGCTGCAAACCTCCACATGGGCAACTATGTATCAGCAGTACTTTGCATCTTACCCGTCATCTCAGCGCTGCAGTCACAGAGAGAGACTCAGCCTGTAGCCGCGTTCAGCGCTCATGAGGCTGAACTGTTGGCTCCTCCACAATAAAACAAGCAGACGAGCCTCGTGTTCAGAAATGGTACTACCCAGAAATGTAACTACAAAATTGCACACATTCAAAAATATGATCAATGAGAAAACTTTCAGTTCACCGGAGACAGAAAATGTATAAATACAATAAATGTATTGATTATAAATAGTGATAAAAATTTAAAGGTAGAAAACCCGTGTATCCGATATAACAACAAATTGTTGGTAAAACCTTGATGGGCTACTGGTCACCGATATACATTATTATTATTATTATTATTATTGTTGTTGTTGTTGTTGTTATTATTCTTATTATTATTATTATTCAATTATTTTGAAAGTCTCTCCCGGAACTCGCCTTGTTGCAGTGAAATTGACGGCAGAAGCTCGCGGCGGTCAGCGGCTGAGCGCTGTTAGACGCCAGTGGGTCCACGCGCACGTCTGAGTGTTTGTCGGCAGTTGAACACGAGCCTTTAGCGAACAAGCTGCTTCCTGCAGGTGAGTGACGCGTCGCTGCGCTGCTGGTTTGTGCCTCTAACTCAACTTGGCGGCTCAGCGGGCGCGCAAAGCTAAAGAGCAGCGAAAGTTTGGCGCTTGTCTGCGTCTTCAGGGGCAAATGCGTGGACAGCGCGTTTTGCGCGGGTTTGGCGGCGCGTCGCTGGTTCGTGTGGACGAGCTGGGTTTTGGCTGAAACGCCAGCTTGTCCGTCGCAGCGTCCATCCAGGTTCACATCACCTGGAAAGGAACAGTTGCGGGTGGTGGCGGCGGGAGGCCGAGCCAGGGACAGCTGGTACACGGTGTGTGGACGGATCACGTTACGGGCCACATGACGTCCGGCACCGCCGACACAGGTAGGAAGTGGACGTTTACATGACATAAACTGGAGACGGAGGCTGTGACGTGGTCCTGGGCTCATTGGTTCCCGTGAGGACTCCAGCAACACCTGGGGCGGACATTTGTGCAGACGCCACCCGGTGTTAAGTGAAGGTTGATGAGGCTGATGGTGACGGCACCACACCTGCTGTTTGGCAGTTGATGTGCTGCACGCTAACACCGGGCTTGGACTGTTCCAGCCATAATTTAAGACACATACAGGTACACATACATGCAGTACACGATGGAAACGTCTGCCTCTCTTTTACTTGGCAGGTAGTTGGCGTCTATAACCTGCCAAAGTAAAGAACTCGTGATGTGAACACTGAACACGTCCCTCATGCCAACGTCTGAGGTGACCGAAGCTTTTCAGATCACGACAGTATTTAGAAGCTTAAACAACTTGCGTGTATTCACGTGACGGTCGACAGGAGTTTCCGTGTTGTTGACGTTATTCTACTTGGACACTGTTGTGGGACTAGACTACGTCAATATCCCGTCAGGACTGAGCACAGCTCGGTTTATCCTTCTATGGACCGAACGTCCTCTGTAATTTGGAAGCGATTTAACAGATCATATGTGAAGTTGTTGAAATGGTGGAAGTACATTAGATTTCACCACGTTGAGCAAAAGCATCACGAAGAACAGCAACACAGTCCTTTTGATTTTGAGTTTCATTTGTTTATTTACCAGTCTTCTCTGTTCGATAAAAGAAAAACGACCAAACACATCACACTAAACCCAGATAAGTAGTTAAAACTGACTGTGGGTGACCGTGCCCTTGTAAAATACATCCTCTTACATAGACGTGTAATTGCTTTATTTATTTAAGACTTTTTCTGGCGATCGTTGGATGTTTGGCCAGAAGACACGGTGGAATGATGTAAATATCATCTGTGCAGGAATGAGGAATTCATACTCTACAATAGGAAACGTCTTTCAATTGGTGGACAGTAAATGTGCTGCGTTCCATAGAACATGAGCGAGTTTTGGAAACAAGCTAGATGTCACTTATTGTTCTGCATCTGCATCTGTGCTGGACCTGGTTACTAGCTCAAAGCCCAACCGTCCAAACTTTAGGTTTTGAATACGAATAGATGTCCTTGTAGGTTTTTCTGTCATTCGGACAGAGTTTAACATTCATTGATTTGATTCTTTCTTAGTTTCTTAAGATATTTGTCTTCCTGCAGTTTGTAAAACATATGTAAGTTGTTGTTTAAATCCCAAACCTAGAATGAAATAGAATCCTCATTGGACAGTGCATTGTGCTTTCTATGCGGCGTATCTGGAGAGAGGTCCAGTGCAATTTGTTGTAGTTCCCAGGGTTGGAGCTGCCAGCAGAGGGTAGTTATGTAAGCCTGTTGGGTGTTACATCATTGTTTTGGGGCCCCGCTTGGGACAGTGGGTTTGCGTTCGCAGACCCCCTCCGTGAACGAGGAAGGGCCGAGCTATTGCGAGCAGATGCTTGGCAAGACGTGTCTTGGTGACGGCGATGAAACAACCAGTAGTGGAGTTGTTGTGCGACTCTGGTCTTTTTGTTGGGTTGTGTTGTAAGGATGTTTGGGTGGGCTTGGTTGCTATGACATCAAGTGGAAAACTTGCAAAACATGAATGATTTATAGGGCCATAATCCTGAAAACAACCCCACCTCTCTGGCCCCAGTTAATCAATCCCAAAAGCTCACACTGACGTTCTGGGTCAGACCTGATGTACTTGCACTCTACATTCTGTACTTACTAGCAAAATAAAAGCCTCTAAATATATAAAGCATTTCAAAGTAAAACAGTGCAAACTGTGGGGATGTAGTCTGCTTTTAAGTAGTCATTGGACCCATATTGTACCCACATCATTACTACAGAATAAGAAATCAGAAATTAATTGATATTTCCAGTCAGTTGTTGCCACCAGTAATCGTGCGCCAAGTTCAAATGAGGCTTCTCTGAGGTTTTCTTGACCGGATGTCAAAGGTTACTGAACGTACAGACCTGGAGCGTTTAGAGTAGAACCACTTTAGGAAATTACTTTGGAAAATCAGTCAAGTAACCACAAAGACTATGGAAAGGACGCACATCCATTGATGGTGTTTTCTGTTGGGGGATCACGCAGCTTTTCTTATTTCATAACTGTTCATATTCACCGCCAGTAAGCAGCTGCTCTGTCGAAGTTGGCAGCTAGCATGAGAATAGACGGATGCCAGATGAACTTTATGCAGCAGCGATATGTGGTTTCGTGTTCTTTAGTCTCTGATGTGTTGTCTTGTCTGTTCTTGTCTTATGCATTATTGTAATAGAATACAAATAAATCAATCTTTCAGAAACATTCCTTGCTGAAGCTGTGGGTGTCTAAGGCCCCATGCTTCATCACTCCATGTCTGCAGTTCTAGGCTATTTAAAATCAAAAGTAAGCTACAGAGACGCCATGGATCCCAAAAGTAGGATAACGTAGTAGGAAAGCATATGTTCAGGCCAACACAGGCACAGGTTCGAAAGCTGTCCAACGATTTCAGAATAATCATCGGTCATCTGCCATTTTGTCTGCCTCACACTCAGTAGGGGTCCCTTTCTCTCACCTGTCCCTCACACGCACATTCCTAGTTGACCCTTATCTCGGGACACCGTCATACAAGTAGTTTATAGTCACACTATTACCTTATGTCATGTCCTGTTGAGATTGCTTAGTGAGTCATTCAGACTCGTCTGTTGCTGGATCAGCTGTCCGTTACCGCGCCTGCCTCCCTCGTGTCCCGTCGCTGTCTGTTGGCCTCCGGTGGTGGTGACCTGCTGTTCAGCGTGGCGCACGGCGATGTGGCGGTTGAAGTGTTGGCGCCCGTCCCCTTTAGCGCCGGGTTGGATGGATGAGCAGCCGGTGTAGCGGCTTCATCTCAGCCGGTCGACGTCGTGTCCAATCCAAAGTATTCTACCTTTTTATATATTGCATTAACATAATTAAATACGCCAGTGTTTCCTATTTTGGTCATTGCATGATCGCAATACTGAATGAAACCCGTACCATACGCTTCGATCACATCAGTGTGACTATAGAATGATTAGGGCGAATTGCTGTTGCTTTGCTGTTTTTCACTCGATTCATTCCAGTGACCACCCAGTCCAGCCGTTATGCATATTTTGTGTGCATGTCTTAATAACGTTTTTAATGTTTGGGTTAGATTCTAGCAGATCTTGATCTTATGTTGGTGATAACAGAAACCAGCAAATCCTTTCTCAGCTTTTTAAGGTATCTGTTCCAACACTCTCCAGTGATTACGTTAGGATTTGTCTTCAGAAGTGTGGACACTGAGGTAAGCTGAACCGTTTGTCTCTGTACATCAGCAGACTCTCTTTTGTTATTAAAGCATCTAGAGGTTTTGTGGCAGAGGGGAAAGAGAGACTTGCGTCTGCTGCGTGACGTGTCGCTGAGTAGTGTTGATCAGCCAGAGAGGAGATGGGCGGTTCTCCCCACCACGTTGTTGCGTTCCCTGTTCAAGCAGGAGCTCACGGCCTCTCTGTGTTCCGCCGGTTAACCGGTCTGCGGTGACGTAATGTGTAGCTGTGATGAGCATCAACAGCAGACCGTGGCTGTGGAGAAAAACTTGACACACATTGCCATGGCAACAGTTTTTGGTGTGTGCGTCCTGTGCTCATGGATGTGGTCTTTGGTTTCATTGCTTGTTATTTTTAAGTACTCCTGGGCCCTTTTTGTTTTAGATCATGTTTACGCTGTGCCTCTGTTTTCATTTGTGTTTAACTAGGGGTAGTAGAGTTTCATGATTCATCATAATCGTTTTGTTTTGAAGAAACCGTAGTAGAAGTTCACCAGGGTTATTGCTTGAAACTACAGGTTCGTAAACGGTTACAGGTTTCATTTAATAACGACACAAGCTGCTCCAATATGCAAAGGGCTCTGGTGTTGTTCAGAAGGAAGTCAGTGCTATTGTTCCAGCATGTAGGTCGGAACAGAGCGTAGTTACTTCCTCCTGCTGGTCGACATTTACACACGTCAGTCATGCGAGTTAGCTGTTGAGTCTTGGGAAGAAAGCGCAAAACGCTATTTTAAAGCACTAATTACAATTTATCGATTGGCTCCAATTCAAAGCTGCTCTATGTGGGGTTTGTTGGGTTTAGTTGTGTCAGGTCTTACACCTCACTTGTAAAGTGCCTTGAGATAACTGATGTTGTGAATTGGCGCAATAGAAATAAAGTTGAATTGAATTGAATTAATGTACAGCTTAAAGTGACTAACTTGCATTAGGCAGAGATGTATCAATATTGTCCCATAATCCCCCTGATGGAGCTTTAGTCCCATGATGGCAGCTGGGTTTGTGGAGCTTGGTCTGGATAAAATGAATTCTTAACCTTTGTGTTATTTCATATCAAGAGTAGAAGGGTCTGACTCTGATCACAACATCTTCTGACACCTTTACTGACACCAACGGTAGATTGATGCCAAACGCGCGAAACACACAGCGGCTCGAGTGGCCCAGATGTGACGGCTAATATTTGAGTATATATCCAAACAACAAATTGTGGGTTTGATGAAAATGGATTGGTGAGTTTAGAGGCCCTGAACATCTGAACCACAGATGGTTTGACCTATGTCTATATAGATGTGGAATTTCTGTTGTGTATTTTATGTTTATTACATTAAAAGGTCAAGATGTTGTTTGATTCAGTGTTTAAAGTTTTAAACACAACAAATTTAGGGAAAAGGTGGAGGATGTTTTTAGATCTCACATTTGTTTTTGGGATGCAAACCTTGTAGTTCTTTGTTGTGGGCTGAAGAAGGAGAAATGTGTTTTCCTTTGCTGCCTGAATTGTGCATGTGTAGGTTAAATTTGTTGTTCTCGCTGACTAAGTTCATGTTTAGTCCATTTAATTTGATCTAAAACCCATTTCAGTGTTGTTCATATTGCAAATCTATAATGATCATTTGATCAGTTTATGTCTATGCATCTCATTAATTTCCCCTTTTTCAAAAATCAAGTCAAAGAATGCTTTGCTGCTTAGTGGTGTCATTTTCTGTAATAATGTAAAAATGTGTCTTGACTGATTCTCATTAGTTGGTACAGCCTGGTCTCTCCTCACTTTATGGGTGAAACAGAATATTCCTTTTGCAGAACTGCTCGGTGTGATTATTGTCTGCATGTCTGACCCTCATCAAAGCGAGACAGTCGAGTGGAGGGTTTAATGCTTCGCCTGCCTTTCAAGGCATTGTTGTGGTGTCAATGCAGCTGTTTATGGGGAGGGAGGCCTGTCTTTGGCTTTTCCTTTTCTGTGTTGTGCTGACACTTCAGTGTGGTCGGGCCTGTGAGCAATCAGCATTCTGCGCTCGCAGCTAAATTGAAATCACATTTACTGTAACCCCTCTGCTGGCTCTGGAAGAACTAATGTTTTTTCTCTACTAATTAGCTCTGGAGAGGCCCCGTCGCTGTCAAAGCACAAAGCACAGCGGAGCCTCCAAGTTTGGCCTCGAGTCACAACCAGCAGAAAAATCAACAGGCCATCAACGATTTTAAGGTGTAAACACATCTGTGTTTGTGCTGAAGAACAAGATGATTATGAAACACAGAAGCAAAAAATCTGAAGTCAGACATGTGAGTGAATATGGTGCTTGTACCTTGTGGTCAACACTAGATGGTGCTACCTGATGCTCTTTGCTTTGGTACTTGAAACCAGTCCTTGTTTGCGTAGAGTCTCTCTCACACATACACAGCAAACCTCGGCTTAAGGTTCTGGAGTCCTAGTGTGCTCTTGTTAACCCAGTGTCCAGCTGAAATGAAACCCGTCCCCATCTTTGCTTCCAGTGTGAACTTCTGTTCCTTCCTTTAAAGTGTTGTCCATGTCAAATAAGCACGATGAATGAGAGGCGCGTGGATCTCACCGATGTTTGCCTTATAGCCATGATAGCAGCATTGCAGTAGAGATGGCAGTAACAACAATACCTGTGGATAATTTTATGCAGCTGTAATGAGCTTCAGTCTGATGGTGTCCAGACATAGAAATGTGGGTAGTACTTACCCAGTGAAGTGTGTCTTTGTCGACAATTAGGCAGTGGCAAAATTACAGTTACCAGTCTGATCTGCACGTGGAAAAGCAAGAATTAAGCTCACAGTAGCTGCTGTCATTTTAAGCCAGTAAACTGAATTATAGTGTAAACTATTGCTCTTTCTTCAGGAGTTGGAAACTAACAGTGGAGTTGTCCACTGCCCCTAATGTATTCGCGGATCGCTAGATCACAAATCATTATTCTCCAACAAAAGCTATAGCCATGACACCGTATGTACTTGGTCAACCCCTAACTTGGCCCAGTGAGCACAACTTCGTCATTTGATTGACCTGGCCTGACGCTGATGCAGTGGGAAAGCACCGTTCTAAATACACCCCCGTTCTGGGTTCATGCCTGCTGGGGATCTAGCCACAGCACATGTGCCTCTAAAGAAGGGTGGCAGATAGAAATGTGGGGGCGGTACTGGCCCGCGTCCTGTCAGCCGGTCTTTCTGTCACTGGAGTGCAGAGCCGACCTGCTTCAGACTGTGGAACCAGTAAACTGGCAAACAAACGTTTCACCCCACCTGAAACACTACAAGCTAAGGACTCAGCCCTGTCAGAAGAAGGTATGTGGCTTTCATTTGACGACTGACTGCCCAGAAGAGCTGTTGCATGACACTAGTTTTTTTTTTTTTTTTTTTTTATTGTGGTTGGATGTTGTTTAATGGTTCTAATGCCAGTAGATGACAAACACTTTTTTAAAGATCAGTGAAAATGATAAAACCCACTGTACATACAGTACCTGTCCAAATCTGGAGTTCGATGCTTTTGCTTTGTGTAAGCGTATGAATCGTAGACTTGGTTGTAATCGAAGGGTGCATAGCATATGCATAGCTTTGCTTTGGATCGTGGGACTTCTGACCTCCTTCCGAGTGACTGGCTAGGCCTGCAACAGCTGTTCATTGTGCACGTTCCCTGACTCGGACAGAAATAGAGCACTGCCTAAGAAGGACACGCACAATTTAACATGTGTCCCATACACACAGACATTACCTGTAATTATTGCTCATGTCTGTAAAGGTTCAGAATATAAGACTCGACGTGTATGCTCCAATCTGTGCTTATTGATTCTACTAGTATTAAGAAAACCTGATGTCATTGTGTTGTTTCGATGTCTAGTATGACTGAAGATGCATCGTTCAATCATGAGACATGGGTTTATTTTTACCCTGCGCTCCAAATATACATGAGCCCTACTTCACTGTTACTTAATTGGCTCAGGTCTGATCTACTTCCTCTATGGGAGGAGGTGATGCACAGCAGCGATGTTGTGACTGGGTGAACCATCACTTTTCTCAGCTGTCACGGTGTTGGACTGTGTAAGGGACTGAGAGTAAAAGGTCTAGTAGACTTCAGATAGTAGACCTCCCTGCACTGTCTATGCACACGTAGAGGCCAGTTTGTTAGCAAGCAGTTGGCTAATTCCACGTAGATCCTAGAATCATATTTTACGGTGACCATCTGATCCACTGTTAATAGAAAACTATTAATTGGTGACGCATGCGCTCTGGCTTCTGTCTGGGCCTCTTGGCAGACCAACGTGTGCTGTGTATTTAAAGGCATCAGGATACGTGGGGTGTGTTCTATAGATGTTCTATGTTGGAAAGTACAACTAAGACCTGACACTTTTGCTGAATGACTACAGAAATGATAGATTTTCTGTATTCTAGTGTGGTTGTAGTGCTGAACATATTACGTTGGCTGATTCCTGAGAACCTACAACCAGCAGCGCAGGTAGTAAAGGGTGTGTGGTGACTTTGGACGTCGTTAATAGCTGGACAGACGAACTTTCCTACGGCTCTTCTCCATCTACTTAAGTGTTTCCATCCTTTAGAATGACAGTTCTTGGGAAGGTGTCTGTGGCGCCTGAGGATGGAAAAGAACTCGCTGGCAAGGTGAACTGCTGAGGAATTCTTGGGCTGGGACTCTCTCTCCGGACCAGATGTACTGTGCGTATCGCACTGCACCAGACACGTGTTTATTTAACAGCTGAAGGCTCTGTCTACGTGTTGATCTTTACCTAAGGGCATAGTGTCGACACGTCATTGAGTCATTATTAAGTCATGATGGCGTGTGAGGATCTGCCTACAAGTATTATTATTGTGTATTATTTTGGATTTGTAAGACTTGGTCAAACATTATCTTGAGCATTCAGGTCGTTTGTCTGAAGGAACTTTAGCTTCTTTACATGACTTTGTAAATGAGCAAGGCAGGAACCTCGGCGTGTGTTTCAGTTTGCACCAGCATCTGTTGATTAGGAGCGCGCCGAGTTGTTGCGGGTTTTAAAGAGAAACCTCCACCTTGTGATTATGTAGCAGTGGTTGGCCTTTAATTCTGGTTTATTAACATATCAAATGCTTCCAGTTCATAGTCTGCTCTGGCTCCAGATGAACTGACATTTCTGTTTTACACATTTTTAACATTCTGACGTAACGTGCGGAGCTGACACGCACATGTGTTGCTGTACTTAAATTATTCTACAGTATATCCCTATACGACAGTTCACTCCCTTAATAGTTTTCCTGTGTTGGTGAGCGATTCAGATGTCAACACGTCTCAAAGGTTAGGTGAACGTTTGTTTTTGTTTCCTTTTTAAATGCTCTATTTAAAGGTCGAAGGGCACACATGGAAGAATCTATGAGCTGCATGCTGTAATCCCATCATGCCTTGTAAAGTACATCAACAACATTGCAAATGTTTCCCTCCCTCTAACTCTCTTTACATCTGTATGAGAATATTGGTACCTTTCATTCTCCCTCAGTCAGAATTTATGGGCCTGTTATGTGTCTGCAGGGACAGCGTGGCTCTGCACTGGTTCCCTCACCAGACATCTTTCCTAGGGGATGCCATAAATCTGGACTTGATTTCTGGAAACGTCGGAGAAAACCGTGCTGATGCTTATTTCCCTCTTCTGAAAATGTTCTGGCCGTTAAAGGCTTCTGCACTAGCAGCCCTGTCAGGATGCCGTTGTGAACTCCAGCTCATTTTTACATGGTCTGTCTGGAAGCATTTATGTTAAAATGACCCAGTGACTAGTTGCACATGTGAGCTTGTCCAGGTTGAAATGGCATCACCTTCCAATGTGGAGCCCACCAGACATCTCTGCGATGAGACGTGGAGAGACGTGGCATTATAGGCTTTATGATGTTAGACATGGCTTCACACTTTGATGGCACTGCTTTCAGTTTGTTCACAGCAGATTTTCACTTTCCTCCACTTACTATTTCTAGTGCGACGACTAGAGGAGATGCTGCCAAGAATAAAAGCTTTGGACAATCTGCAGATGCACATGTTTAGTCATGGAAATGTCCACAAAGTCCCAAATCGCTGCAACACATTATGGCTCTTCAGTTTCAGTACAGGATCATACGTGACGTCAGAGGTGGCTTCGCTTCCTTTTTGCTTTCATTCCTCCGACATTTTACTGTAAGCTTTTACAGATCCGAGCCTAAATCGGTTCCAAAGCGACGTGTGTGACCCCTTATGGGAAAGGTGCACGTTAATCATTGTCGGGGTTAATGCAGCAGCTTAATAATTCGTCCTATTGGGTTATCCGTTAATACACACTGTGCTTAGGGCTGTGTGCCCAGTGAATCTTGGTTCTATGCCTAATTACCAGAATTAGCAGAAACCTGTAGGGTCTTGTCCGTCCATAGCTGTAAAGACTCATCATTGCGAATAACAGGGTTGAAACAATCAGGTGTCTTTGTAAATTATGTCATCGCTGTAGCAGATGAGTCAAGGAAACAAACATTGCGTAAAGAACAAGTCAGGCTGCCGGGTGGTAGACGGCGGTGGGACGTCGTAGCAGAGCCCGTCTAGTGTTGGCTTCTGTTTGAGGACCATCACTGAGCGTCTGCATTCTTCTGTGGAAGCACGTTGAAAAAGGTTTTTTCAGGCGTTTTAATCTAAAGCACTGGAATAGGTGTAAGCCTCGAAAAGAACAGAGTTCAAGTCTCAAAGCTGAAGTTATACTGTTGGTTGAAAAGATTAGAGTTGACAGGAAAAGTGCCGAGAGGTTGACGTGTTGCAGCTAAAAGCAGTGGGATGACGTGCTTGAAGAGCAGGGAAGGGAGCTAGTGAAATGCAAATGGCTGGTGAGACACGTTTAAACAGCAGCAGCTGTTCACCATGCGTCCCATCACGTGACACTGCAGACTGGGAGAAAACCCGCCGACATTTCTGCCTAATGAAGTGAGTTTGTTGTTTAATCAACTAACTAATGCCTGCGGTTCAGCCGTCACGTCAAATGTGATGACGGCAGAAGCCTGTTCTCCGGTGGTGCCTTTTTAAAATGGGCGAGTCAAACCTGCAACCGCTGAACTGCTCCCGCACGCCTGCTTCATGTTGATGCCGGGTTTGTGGCGGCGACACCAGATAAGCGAGCGTTCTCCCAGCGGGGCCAGGCCAGCGTACCTTCAAGGCCTCATTACAGTGATAAGCATGTCGCCGTCAGATTGTGTCTGCCAGTCACACTAGCGAATGGGCTTCTATGCAGCCTGGCTCACGGGGGACGTCTGTCTGCTGGGAAGAACCAGTGCTGCCATAATGACCATTAGCCACGAGTGGCCATAGCAGAACCCATTTGCCGGCTGCCTCCGTCTTTCTCTTGTTTCTCTGTTGCTCTCTGACCTTCTCTTGTCCCTCCTCCTCTTCTTTCTCCCGGTGTATGCGGTTTCTTTTTGTTTTGTCCCTGCTGAGATGACTGGAATTCCTCATCTGGCTGAGAGTCATGTTAAGTTTCTCTTGCCACTCCTATCCACCCTAACCCTGGATGCTTCTCTCCCCCCTCCTCTTCCTCTGCACCGGTTTCTCTGGCATCCCGGTCGAGTGTGCGAGCCAAGGGAAGGCAGCTCTCTAGGGACGCTCCGAACGCTCAGCTCTTTGCTCTTCTTTCGCTGGGAGGCTTGTTCTGAAGTGCGGAAGACGCTTTGCTGCAGTCTGTATCGCTGGGCGCTAATGAGCTTAGCTGGCTGAGCAGGTTGTTGTTGACGGCTCCAGTCCTCTTCCTGCTCAGGACCACGTCTCCGTGCTGGCGCTGCGGCTGGGACGTCTCCGCTCCCTCTCTGCCTTCCGCCTGCCTCTCTCTAACACTACCTGACTCGGTTCTCTATCTGTCCCAGAACGCTGACGGTCTGCGTTTGTAGCTGCCTCCCTCTCTTTTTGTGTTCATATCTTTCACCTCTTTTCTGTATGTCTCTCTGTCCGGACTTTGTTGCCAAAATGTACCGGAACCCATGGATCTCAAATTACCTGACTCACGTCAAATTTTGCAGCCAAGGTAAGAGTAACGATTTGGGCTCTGCGGCTCGGGGGACAGGTTCATCTGGTTGTGGAGCTGAGAACGTGAGCTCTCTGCAGACTCTGTTCTCTTGCTCTGCAGCCTCCAGGGACATTACGTCGCAGTGATAAGAGGCTCTTAACGATGCAGGGGGCTGTTTCTGGGAGGAAACTGTTTCTGAGGTCCACAGGCAGAATTAAGTGTAGTTGCATGTATTCTACTGCAGTTTCACCATTAGGAAAAAAACGATCTCTTAGTTTAAAAGGCATAGGCACAAATCAAACTTGCAGCAGAGCCTGAAAATAAAGTACTGCCTCCAATTAAAAGGCTGAAAGCTAATGTGGCTAATGCTAAGGGCTTTTTCCCTGTGTTTTAATTTTGATTTCTCACGTGACTTATTGTTAATGATCAGATGAAGAATCAAATGTGAACCTACGGGCCACCGTCGTATTGACGTGTGCTTGGATTTAATAATGGAAGTGCACTGGGGCCAGTAAACTAATCCCAGCATTAGGTTCCTGAACTGGAAGTATAGTTATAGGACTAGTGGTGTACACTCACTTCCTTCAAGTACTGAGAGTTTGTCCCAGTTAAAGCCTTTGCATTGAATGAAGGCCGTTTAGCTATCAGGGGCTACATACCACCAGAATAAAACAATCGATCAACGATCAATTCCAACTGTGGTTGTACATTCCACATAGACTTCACTCACTAACTTTGCGTCCTCGCGTCAGGCCGTTTTACTAAAGGACCCAGTCACCAGCTCTCATGTACACAACCTTTGTGCACGTCTGCCTCCCTGCGAGTTCCTCTCGTTTTCCAGCCCTGCCTGTAATATTTCCTGAGTGAGAAGTGAGTGTTGAGATCTGGCTTCTCTGTGCTCAGCTGCCTGGGAATGAACAGGTGGTCCAAAGAATCAGATGTGAGTATGTGGCCATCCTACGTCCTCAGCTTCAGCTGAATGAGACTCAGGCTCGTTAGGCTTATTGTCGCGTTCCTTCCGTTAAGTCTGCTGTTACTCTTTTCCTGTTCCTGATTCTCCATCTGTTTTTAATGCTCTAAATCCTAAGCCTCTCTCCCAGTAGACACTGAGGCGGGGGCCTGCTAAAATTTAAACGCACAGTCACCTGCATAGTGTGATGTAATGAAGGCAGTTAAAGAGTGACACCGTTCTTTTTGGGCTCACTGTAATCCTGGGAGTCAAAGGTAATCCTGTATCTCAGCTTGGACAGGGCTCAGGCACTGAGGGGTGTGTTTGCGTTGTGACAAATACGGGGGAAACCTAAAGCTTGTGAGCATGAAATAACCTGTTAGGCCTGTGATTTGACCTCAGGTTGAGCTTCATGAGGGCAGAGCTTTCCGTTTTACAGTGCTTCCTTTTCCTCATTGCTTCAACTCCACTGAATCACTAAACCATTTTGTCTCCACATTTGTCTGTCAAGTCACTTTTACTGCCTCACCACCACACAAAGGACTCGAAGCTGAGGGATTCTTGTCACATAATCTTGTAGCCGTAGCAGCCGGTGCTTCCTTATATTCAATACCTGATCAGCGCCTTTGCCACGTGGGCGAGTGCTGTAAAGGGTTCTGTGCCTGTGTCTGGCATGATGATTGAACGTCTCTGATGGCCCACGTGTCGCACATACATGTGCAAAAAGATTTGCGGAGAGAAGCTTCAAACTATTTCATACAAGCAGCTAATGTAACTTTCAGTTGGCATCTGGTTGTGTTTCACGCTGTGTCTTTAGGGAACATTCTACGATACGATTCTTGACCTTTTTGATTATTGGCCTAAAATGTTATTGCCCCTGCGCTGGAGAGATTTGGGAAACTGAGAGATAAGTGTATGGAAAAACCCCTTCATCTGACCAGTAGTTCATAATGACGCATATGGAAACCAGCTCCTTTAACTTTTCCATCAAAATGCAAAGCAACCTCAGCACAGCTAACAGAAACTGCTTTATCATAGTGACATTCAATGAAAACGTATTTTTCACTTTGGACTCACATTAACTATCATAAAGTTATCATCAACTTAAATATTCAACAGAAAGCCACAACCAAGTACCAAACCAAACCACTATACCTGCGAAGTGGGTTCACTGGACTTTGCTGGAGTCACTAGGGACGTTGTTCTGTCAGAGCACGCAACGCAACGTCTACCTGCAGTATGTAAAATACTGTCTGTGAATTTCAGGTTATATTCACCTGTTGAGTTACCTTGAAAAAAGGTTTTTTTTATGTAAATGTTTAGTGCATGTAAGTATAAACTTGAAGTTGAGGCTCACAACAGCCCAAACAGAACTTAGAAAAGCAATCAGTATCACTTTTTGTTTGTATTTTCTAATGCATTCATCATCAGCATATTTAGGTTTAATAGACACTGGCTTATGTATTAGTACAGTAACCTTAATGGCATGAAGCCTTTTTAATGTTGTTGATGAATTGATGTCATTGGACGCTTCTCCAGAAACTGAATACTGTTTTTTTTAGTCACATACTGTATTTACACAGTTTTTTTTGTTTTTTTTCTGCGGCCACCAAGACGTGCCATCTACTTTATGCTGAGGATTAGTGTAACTATGCTTTTTAAAATGTTGAGTCATTGTCAAGAGAAAACCCCATCAGCTCAGTTAACCAGGAGAGTTTTCACCCAGCGGAAACGATACACAAATATCCTCAGACACAGCTAGAAGCATTTCCGCCTTCTTTTCTCTCAAATTATGTTTTGCCTGAGTAGGAAGGATTTAAACCATCAACGCAAACATCCTTAATGGGGACTAACAAATGGGGAGTGGTGGGAGACCTCGGAGGAGAGGTTAGGGGTTTGGGTGGAGCGGCGGGCAGCCCGAGGGCGTCACGTGGCCCTGAGGTGAACTTGGAGACACGTTTGCCCTGAAACTGCTCAGCTTTGACAACTTTGAGGCCTGGTGGCAGCCAAAACCGTAAGTTTGAGGTTTGGAGTCACTGAGCAAGGCGCAGATAGTTGACTAAGGAAATCACATTCTTTGCAGTCATGTGTCGGATCCATATACTGGTGTGCTGCAGAGTAACGAGGCTGTATTTGTCCATAGGAAGGTGTTTAGTCAAGTTCTGAGAGATCGCTGACGCTTGTGTTTGTCGGGTAGTGAGCTTTTGGAAAGAAGAACGTTTGGCAACTCACGCTGTCCTTGGTGTGTGTTCGCGTTTGGCCTACGACAGTGACGAGCTGGGCTTCTCCTGGCACCGCCCCAACTTGACTGACTGCGACCTTCAGGTGTCTGACACTCGCGCCTGTATGAGACGCATTAAGCTCGTCCCCATGAGCAACACATCGATGGAGACAGTGTCTCTGGATGCAAGTCCAGTAATGATTTGTGTGTGTCTGTGGCAGTTTGTGGGCTGGGGTTGGAGGGTTTGATGTGATTACGTCCGGCAGGCTGATTATTGTTTTCCACATGATTTGTTTTCTCTGTGGAAGTCCACTTAATTAATGTGGTTCAGTGCCAAGGGCCTGCAGACAGGCTGGTCGGTTCACCTTGTTCTTTGTGTTTTCAAAGCTAAATCTCAAGGTTTTGCTGTTGGTGCATGAACTCATGACATGACTAAAAGCTCCTCTTCTTTTTTGCCCATAGGACTTGGGAGTGAGAACCCTGTTAAACCAAGCAATCCCAGACTGTTGCAGAAGAGAGCTTTGAGGTAAGAGCTGCTTTGTATGTCACATCTTTTATCAGTTTAAAGAGAGAGAGAGAACAGTTCAGACCTGATCAAGTGCGAGTCCATGCGTTGACTCTGCTACAGTCCTTATGCTTCTGTCCCCTTCGCGACAGGTTGCTCCAAATCCATCCAGATGGTTTGGGAAACAAATCTGACATTTAGAAACATTGCTAAACCGAAAACATGACATTAAAGTCGCTTTGACTGTTTAATTGTTTCTTGGACAATGGACTTATTGCTGTTCTTCTTTGAAATGTTTTCCTTCCCATGCAACCAAACCTGCACTTTCTGAATTGAGCTGGGGCTTTGTTTTATGTAGTTAGGGACTGAATAATTTTGTTGGACTCTGTAGACGGGAAGGCCCATCTAGACTTTATATATTAGTATCAGATAAGACTTGTGAGCTTCAGGGCCATGGTCCAAGCTGCTCAGCACTGAGATGCGTCTGCTGCCTCTTTAGGATTGCTCAGCATTGTGTTGTTGGCTGGGTGACAAATAATTCACCAGAGCTGCATGTTAGCTGACAACAATCCTTTGCAGTGGAGGCGATGCTGGTGCCAACATGTGCATGTGTGGCTTTGACTTGGAAACACTTTGCACGGAGGACTTTTTAGTGGTGAAAACAGGTGTTAAACCGAGAAGGAGCTACGAGGTTTGTGTTTATCGTTGTGTTCGCAACGGACACAACCACAAAGTCGTGTCCTCCCAGTTCTGCAGTGTCTCTCGTGAAGAATCTTCTGCCAGTTCTTTCATAGCTGTATTTCAGCTTTGTGGTTTTGAAATAAAGTCCGTAAATTACTTCAGCATGTTCCTGTGGGAGAGATTGTGTCCGTGTGAGGCAGAGGGTGTAACAGGGTTAAAAGATCAACTTCCTTGCCTCCTGGATTCTAGATAACTATTCAGACCTTCACGGAATTCACAGGTTCATATGGTGGTCTGTAAATTGTGAAAGTCGTTCATACTTTTGAGTTATTGAGCTTTTTACTTTCAGTTTCCCACAGTTCAGCCCTGTTTCAGTAACGGTTGGTATTTGTCCTGCGCCCCTCAGCTTGCAGAAGGAATTCATTGAAAAAGACGCCGCCAACAGCACCAAGGACATAGACGTTAGTCTCTTGGCCAGTCTCCCTAAAGGTAAAGTGTTGTTGTCTGAATTAAGTTTTGCGACTTGTAATGATCCTCACAATGTCAACTTTCCCAGGCTTTCTCAAATCACTGTTGTGCAACAGCAGCCTCTTGCCAGCTGTATTCCTGTCTAGATTAGTCTAAAACCTGTTCATCTGCAGTGGTCACACACCATGAACAGCTGCAGTGTCTTCATTTCACCTCAAGTGTGTGTGTGTGTATATATACATACACACACACACACACACACACAAGTTTAACAAATAATGGAATGAGAATAGAATGGGAGCTATAATACTTATTTAGTATAATTAGGCAGATTTGTCATACAGTAGTTAGGCCTTAAGGTCTTAATATATGTACTGTAGCTGATCACGCTTGCATTGATGAAATCTACTTAGCAGTAGTCCCGTGTCATAAGGTCTGATGGTGACTAGCAAAGGTCACAAAAGGCTTTGACTGAAAATACAAATTTTGGAGAACTGGGTCCCATCAGTTGCCTGTTTTCTGTTCAGCCTTTTCTCGCTAACCACAGCCATAAAGGCTAAACCGAACACTACAAACAAAAACAGAACATTTAAATATTTGTGACGGTGTAAAAGTGCAATTTGGCAGATGTTTACTCATGGTGAACAGTGCTACTGCATTTCTAAAGGGATCTAAAGCCTATGTTGGTCTGACTGTCCTCAAGTGGTGTTGTCTTAATTGGGGGTGAACACTAAAGGACGTGTGAGTTTGTGGACAACAAACACTGAACCAAACTGTTTCTGCATTGTGGCCAATATAGACAAGGAAGATGTCTGCAATAAGATGTTGTTTTTTTGCTTTCCATCCATTGTTAAACAAAGTTCTAAATACAAACCTGTGAAGTACTATTTGAAGAAACGCTTTGGTCTATTACATAACCATGTTATCAAAACAAACTTCCAAGGTAATGTTCCTAATCTTTTTAGTGTCCTTTTTGATTCCTTCTCTAGTCTCTGAGCTGAGGAAACGATTTGAAGGCATTACTTCAAGTTCTAGTGACTGGGAAATGAACAGGTGAGAAAGCGTTGATATGAAGACTGTAATATTAGCAATGTTGACAAGTTTGAACGGTTCTTCCTGTCTGTGTGTAGAAAGGAGCGCATTGCTCGGCGCCTGGAAGGCATAGACGGCGAGGTTCATCCGTCTCTGTTGCCAAACTTGGTGGCCAACCGTCTTTTGGAAGAGGATACACCAAGATACACCAGGGCCTCGGACCCCTGTGAACCGTGTGGTGGTGAGACATGTACAGATGTGTTTCTTGTGTGTGCTTGTATAGACATGAACCATTTCTACCTGTATTTTCTCTCTACCAGTCCAGAGGTGTGGTGAGGAGGCATCTGAAAGCCCAGAAATGCAAGTGACTGCTCCAGAGCGACAGTCTAGGGCTCAGTGCAGGCCTGACCCTCAACTGTCCATCCACACACAGCCAGTCTGCAGTTCAGGCTCCAACACCAGCGGCCTACAGTTGGAATCCAAGGCCGAACGCATCGCCCGCTACAAGGTGGAGCGGCGCCGGCAACTAGCTGAGCGCTACGGTATCGCCTTGGATCAGGAGCTGGATTATCCGTCTCTGCAGACTCACACTCGCAAGGAAACAGAAGGCTCTGACAGGCAAAACGTAGGGGAGACGCTGGGGGATGACGGGGGAGAATTCACGTTGAGCTCCTACGCCAGCTCTTCTGCCACTAGCCCGAGGCCTGGACGCACAGCACCGCAGCACAGCCACCCCAACCTGGGCTATGAGATGTCTCAAACCACGACGGGCTCGCTCTCACAGAGGGAGAGGTTAATGAACCTGGAGAATCAGCGCAGGGTTGCACATCCTGAGCTGCCATCGGTGTCCTCGTACATGGATGTTACATCTTCCTCCACTGCCAAGGGCCCCACAAAGGACTCTTCAGTCACAGGGATGCCACCCAGTTCACCCAAGCTGAGCAGGCAACATTCCCTCTCCTCACCTAAACACGGCATCTCCGCAGGGGACAAACATGCCCATAACGTCCTCAGCAGACAGGGGTGAGTGGTCCTCGTGTGACTCGTATTCTGTGTCATGAGCTTTTTGTTATGTCATTGCTCCCTTATTAAAGGTTGGATTTGATATTCACCTCTTTTATTAAGTCCGTACGCACAGGGTTCAAGCACGGTTTCCCTGGAGGCCAGAACCCGTCTCTGTAATAGATTGAGTCTCCCACCCCTGCTCCGGTCTCTCTGTCCTCCTGCTAGGACTGTTGTTAGCCTGGGCTTTCTGGACAAACCACCATGTTCTCCCACATTTTCGTAGAACGTAGAACGTGGATGAGAGGCTATGTACTGTACGAGGGAGCTGCTGTGTCGGTACAATGCAACGTTAGGCGATTCCACACCCATCCCGGCCAACGTTTCCCATCTGTCTGCCCTTCACTCTGCATTTCTCAGTCCACCTCTCAGGTTTCAAAGCTTAGCTGGGCTCTGTGTGTCTGTGGTGCAGGGTGGGTGATGTTTTGCGGTCGGGCTCTGCGTGACTCTGTGGTCAGTTCTCAGCTGGGCCTGATCAAGACCAGCAAGAAAATTGTTTCCTTCCACCGATGCGTAGCGTATACGTTGGCTCTCAAATATCACAGTATCTTACATTTTGTTTCCATTTACTCTTGGTTTTATAATGAGTCCTAGGTGTGGATGGTGCTACATGAAGGATAACAACCACCGAAACTGGCTTTGATCATTCTAAGCACTTGTGAGAGGACACATTTGACCACAATGAGCAATTGTATAACTTGTTCCCTTCAGTCCAGGCCTTTGTTCTAAAGGCGATCGCAGGGTCTAGTGCAGCGAGTGCTGTAGGTAACGGCTCATTTAACCTGTAGCTGTAGTATCCTGCAGGTGGTCGGGCCCATTTTTACATTAGTCAGTGGTGTGTGTGTCTCAAAGTAATGAGCTGAACACTGAGTTTGGATTATTACCCACCGTCATGTTTTCCCACTGGGTTTCCATTGGTACAGCGTGAGGGCAGAACTGAACACTGATTGGTTCCTCCAAACTGATGCTGAGGGCGACACCCAGTCCCTCATCAACTGGCCGTCAAGGTACCCCCCCCAACCCCCGCCATGTTCTCACCCAGCTGGACTTAACTAAACCAATCATCCCTTACAAGCAGCTTTTCACTCGTTAACTAAAAGGCTTTTGCTGATGATGACTTTCTGTTTTAGGATGACAATACTTGCACTGGTTTGAAGACGTTTTTATGAGTCTGCTGAGGTCACCATCCTCATCACAAGCTCATAGTTCATTTGCTTTGAAGCATAACATAGTTTGACATGCACATTTCAGTGTGTTTTAAATTAATCCCAGTGAGAAAAATGTTTGATGGAACAAATTAGTGTATATGCAGTTTGGCTTCTGTTCTTACAGTAATACTGACCTCACCAGTGACTGTAGATTTACAGTGATTGACTGTTTGATCCCTATCCTATCTACTATCCCTTTGTTTTCACAAAGAATCAGAGTTAGGGAGAGGCTTGCCAGGGAGGACAGGAGCCAAGAGCAGGGACATGGGACAGAATCTCCAGCCTACCGCAGACCGTTTCAGCACCCGTCCCAGATGTCCACACATAATCGCCCAGACTCACAGCGGACTTGTCTTCAGCCTAACCACGGTACAGAGGCACCGCTTTCCCGACCTGGGCAAGTGAGAGGACAAGAAGTCGGCAGTTATCCCGGTTACTTGTCAATGGCCTGTAGTCCCATGCCCAAAGGCATGCAGCAGGAGGCCAGGGAAGAAGAGGCTGAGGGGACGGAGGATGTGAAGACAGAGGGCCTTCTGAAGAGCAGAAAAGCAGTGCTGCCATCAGAGATTCGTCGCAGGGAGAGGAGCACCGAGGACCCGTGGAGAGGACGAGGAGACCAAGACCTGGGAATGTCCAGGGCGAAAACCCGCAGTCATGCAAGTGAGGCTGAGGATCCTGCAAGAGAAGGACACAGAAGTAGCACCAGGTGGGATGACGCTCAGCACGCCTCCCACACCCAACGCAGAGTGATGCGTTCAGGTCCGGAAGGCTCCGCCTCCTACGCTGCTCGGGATCCACAAGGTCCCAGTCAGAGGAAACCACAGCACCAGAGCAGTGACCCCCAGGAGGCCAGGCACGGTGACGGTTTCAGCAACCAAGAAGGTCGCCTTGACAACCGCATCTCTGTGACCCAGCTCAGAGACCCCTACGTGGACAGTACCAGCCGCCGAAATGAGCCGTAGGTGTCAAAGCATAACACTCCACGGCTGCTAACTCCCGACCGGCTGCTGTGGAACTCATGTGATGCTTGTTACGTAACCATGTGTGGCCACTAAACCACTAACCAGCAAAGGAGTCAGATCTGCAGTTAGGGTCCTTGCACAGTGATGCTTTGATGGCTTTTAAATTCTAGAAGTGGCTTTCGTGTTTAACCACCAGTTAAAGCACCAGTTTTGTTTTTGCCACTTCAACCACTACCTGGACTCGGTGAACGTGTGCATGCTTTCCTAACGCTGCATGGCCTCACCTGCTTGACTTAAAAACCAGCGGAGTGACTGGATCGTCAGTCCTATACTGCGACGCGTCCCACTCTGTCTTTTCCTTACAATACTGTACTTTCTTTCTTTTGGGTTCTGTTGGTCCCTGTCCTTGCGTGAGGGTGGCAGGACGTTCATGGGCCATGAGGCCCCTTGGAGAGGCGACAGGGGGCGCAGGCCTCGACAGTATATCTATCCTGGGGAGAATAGAAAGGCCTCCGAGAGGTTTAGGACGCAGCCCATCACTTCTGCTGAGCGCCAGGAAACCGATAGGTATTAGGCTGAACTCAACACTGTGTGGCTGAGAGATTGACGACGCGATCGTGCATGTCAGAGACATCATGTTTAGCATATAATAATCTGCTGTACATCCATAATCACGCTTGCACGATATGATAGATGCAATATACAGACGTGTTGATTTTACCCCTCACAACGTTGACAAACACAGAAGCTTAAAGGCCAAAGGTCCGTGTGATTGGACCTTGGCGGTGGTCGTCACGTGAAGCATGAATTGGCCTTTGTTGGTAATCACTGCCTGAGACCACAGAGCTGAACAGACTTTTCTAACGCCGTCTAAATCTCCAGCTTAGTCTGATTCGCTAGACTGTTTTTCATTTCTTTCCTAACACGCGCAGCAGAAATCGTTGGGTCTCTAACTACTGCATGATCTTACTCCGCTGATAGTTGCCTCTTCTGATTGTCTTTTTTTCTGCACTTTTCAAGGTCCTGTGTAAATTCAGATTTCACTTCCACTGAAGGTAAGTGTTTTCTGTTCCCCACACTTCATAAATATGTATTCAAGCACATTTATTCCCTAAATGTTTATACGCTAGAACCTGAATCTTGAACTAGTAGTGCTTCTTGTTAAATGGTGACAGTTTTCATTTCATGTCATTTAGACTTGACCCAACTTGTCTTTGGTATCTGCTGATTTATTTTGCCATTAGTGACGTGGAAGCACACCGTTTCGTTTACAGACTAAGTTTACGGCCCAGCACCAGGTCACCTGCTTCTCATAAGCACACACTCGGCTGTGACGCTTTTTTCTGTTGAGTCGGAGGGTGCGGAGCTCAGCACGCTGGCGTCATTCAGCAGAATAGCTCTTTGGTGATGTCATGTCTTGTATCTCGCGGAGCGACTCGGTGTCGTCGTGTCTCACACACCTGAGTAGCTCTGCATAAGCGCTTCTGTCAGATAAGTTGTTTCTAACTGAGGGTGAAACATATTGATGTTAAAACACGTATTTGAAGCGTTTACATTACTACATCACCAGATAATTCCAGTATAGTGTCGCTAGAATAGACAACGTCTCTCACTTGTGATTGAGTCAGTCGTCTAAAATCTGTGTTCACAATGTTTGCTTAATACTTCACTATATCACAAAGATGTATCTAAACAACATTTTGAAGAGGTTAAGACAAACCTGACACTGCTCTGACATTTTTACATTTGTGTATTTGCTCCCTGGAGTCGGACATTTTCAGACCCCTCCATAACCGCCTGCATAAAGTCGCTTATTCTCCCTTTGGGTCGGAAAGGCCTCTGTCTGACTGCCTTCCCTACTGGGTCTGGTGTTGGTCTTTTTTAGCTGGACATTTAGACTTTGCCTGTTAAGAACTTCTAAGATAATTTGGACAATATTTTAATATTAAACGCATCCAGAGCTTCTAATATTTCAGCATTTTTATCCTTTTCCTCTGCAGCTGATGAAGAGAAGCTAGACGAGCGGGCCAAGCTGAGTGTAGCAGCCAAGCGCTCTCTGTTCAGGGTGAGATTGAAGCATTGTGCGTTTGTTTCATCGCTTGGACACATTTCATGCTGGAGAAATGTTGTTCCCAACAAGGACACACACACTGAGGCGTTCTGGTTCTTCTCTTCTGTTCTTTCATCACTGAGACTTGGGGAAGTTTCAGAAAATTTAGTTTAATAGATCAGAGTAATACTTTGATTGTTTGAGGGCTCTTTCATCCACCGTTAGTCACTCGTCCGTTCTGTCACCTTTAACTCTTTAACAACTGTGGCCTTAACTCTGAGACTTTAAGATGTACAGTACACGATGTACCATCAATTTATCTGCTTTGTGTCACATTGTCACCCAGGAACTGGAGAAAAGCATTGATGGTGGTGTTCCTAAGCCACGATCCAGAAATGGAGCTGTTGACAGGAAACTGAGGCGAACCCAGGACCGGTCCAGAACTCAGCCAGTCACCACAGAGGAAGTAGTCATTGCTGCCACGTAAGTCTGAGCTAATAAAGGACAGTATGTGGCAGCTGATGTTTACCAAACGCACAGCTTTAACTATTCTGTTCTTCTTAAGCGATCGCTGGACCATATTCCTATAAATTTGCGCTCACCTTTCCCTGGCGGTGTTCAGCTACCTAGTACAGCACGGACGGATTGGGGCATGAATTCAGTGTCTGTTTTATGCCATATGTTCCTCTTTGTTAGTTCAAACGATTCTATTCCTAATTCCTTGAAAGCCACAGGCTCATACGCTCCATGTTTTCTGTCACCTCTCTTCCTGTTTGGCCTTTTCTTTCTTGGCCGCTGTAGCGTCTCTTCTCATGCGCCACAATCGGTGGCTGTTCACGCCACTGTCGCACGCTGCCCAAGCCCCAGCCTAGTTTGCAGCAGTGTCTTGCCACACAGGTACATGATGCACGTTCGTGTGCGCGCACGGCTACGGATGCTGACGTGTCACTAACATGGCTGCTTTCAGCATATGGTTGAATTCAAAGTGATGCAGGATATAAAGTTCTCTCTAGTGTGAAGTGCAGTGTGTGTTTGTTTGATTGTTGGAGGAGACTACACAACTGACTTAACAAATGACTTAGTGGTAGTGGTAAAAGTGTCGTGTTCCGCGTTTGTTCGACGTTTTCGTTCCGTTGACTCTAAAACTCGCTGCCTGGTTTGAAACCTTGTGCTTGCCTTTTAAAATGTCTGTTGTCATAACCCTCAAACATATTTCTGTGCCTATGGGTCATGATTTAATTAATATTTGATACTTTTTCCAAATTGTGATTATAACTAAACTGTGGTAACAATTTATGTTGCTAAGTGAACTTCACATTATCATTGGATTTTAATGTTGAAGAGAATAAATGAAGCTTTATATAGAGATAAAAACAAGCCTTGATAAAAATCTGTATGAAGGCTCCTCCATAATAAATAATCCTTCACTGCTGTTTAGATTTAGGGAATGGAAGCAGCTTCAGGGACCGACTCAACGTTTAACAGCCGACAAACAGTAACGTTCATCACGTCCATCCCCACTTTCAGTGACTCCCAGTCACGTGGAAATGTTTCTTCTCACCTTGGCTGCAGTAGCCACGTACTGAGACAATGACACCCAACGTGTTACTTATGTCACTGTAGAACATCCTGCTTCACAAAGATGAAAGTGGAAGCAACGCATTCAGCGTTTTTTAGCTTGACCTTAACCTAGAAAACCGACACAGTTGTTGTCTGAAACATACTTTTGAACCAACAGTGATCGAAAATGAGTTATAATCACATTTTAGAAAACAAATTAAATCGCGATTATATCAGATTTTATAGCAGAACTGATACAGTGTGTTTGTATAAATTCTTAGGAGATGCCTTCCTACGTGTTTGGCAACTATTCATTCACAGAAATGCCACTCGGCTGCCAAAATGACAAGAATATTAATGTAACGAGAAAGCTTGGTGCCTAATAATCACTACATTTGACCACACAAGTGTCTGTCTGCAACCAAGGATCCGAACACAGGAAGCTGACCCACGTTTCAATGAGTCTTATTGTTGGAACAGATCTACGTGAAGATGATAAAAACCTTAAGTCAACGATAACAGACTGTTTATCTCCATCCTGTTACGCAGCAGCTGTGTATTGGCCGGTTATGTTACATGTAACATTTAGAGACACTGATGTAATTACAACAAATACTATATAATAAAATCCATTTGGTGTAACATTTGTATGTTAGCGATTGAAATGAGCCACTGCTGCAGTAAAAGTCCTCTGATACGTAAACAACTTTGCGGCGCCCGGTGGTTGAACCGAGACTAGCATCCCGATTGTAATTTTTTATTGCCCGCAGCAGGAATTAAAATTCTTAGTGGGCAACGCAAACGCACTGCAGTGAAAACGTCCGCCCTGCCGCTGTAGGACCTTGGTTGTGACTCGCTGTGTCTGCCTCGGCATGCCGCTCGATAACTTGCACGAGCGCCTTCCGTGCTTACCACAAGTCTCCCTTTCTTGTACTTCTTTGTGTCACGGGCATCGTGCTCCCGTCAGCCTGCGGGCGTCCTCACAGCAAAGTGCAGCAGCTCGGGAGCAGGCACGGGGACCACAACACGCACGATCAACCCAGGTGGCACAAAACTCCAAACCGCCATCCGCAGTGGAGGGAACAGTTGAGCACCAGAGCCAGGAGGAGCCTGACCTCTCCACCCTCAGCCTGGCAGAAAAGATGGCGCTGTTTAACAGACTGGCTCAGCCTCCAACCAGGGTCACCCACACCAGAGGGGACACGCGGAAACGCAGGTGCAACGCTCGCTACCAGACGCAGCCCATCACTCTGGGAGATATGGAGCAGGTGAGGAATAGCCGCGGTATTTTTGAAATGGATTGAATGATTGGTGGGTGACCGCTTTACCTCTGAGCCACTGTGAAGAAGAACGTGTTGCAAAAAGAAAAGTGGGAGGTGACTCTCAGCCGTTTTCCACATTAGAACAGATCCGTAGGCCCCAGAAGAGAAGTGCGTAGTGAGGGGAACGCATTGGAAACTAGAAGTGGATGCTGGAATGACTTTTTTCACAGTACGGAATTGGTAAAGAGCTGTAGCATGTTAATGTCCCTGCTCCAGGAGTCTTCAGACCCAGACGTCAGGGACGATCAGGAGCTTTGCGACAGCCCAGTACAGCTCCTACCAGTAAGGTTTCTGTGAATCGCTGTGCATTTGCTTGTCACATTTGAGGCTGATGCTGCTGGAGCACTGGTTTTCTGGATCAGCTGGATGTCGTGTGATTTCATTACGGGTGTACGCTTGCATGACTTGGCTTCTTCTGTGTCAAAGAGGCTGTGGTGTGGGACGGTTGATGCTGCTGGCCCCAATATGTTTCAGAAGGACTGAGGAAAGAAGCTCCTGTTGTCTGCTCAGTTGAAATTGGCAGCTTTTTGAGCAGTTCTACAACCGTTACCTCTTTATGCTTTAAAAGGCTGTTGGGTGGCTGAAGGCAGTCTGAGCAAACGCTGGGCAGGAGGCGGGTTACACTCCGGAATTATCCGAACTCTGCCGACATAGTTAAAGGATCCATTACATTTGGCACATTTCATGGCTGTTGTTCCTTTGTTACTCAGCAAAAATGCAAGGTTGGTTCACATGTACTCAAGGTGAAGTAATGCTTATAGATTGGTGGAGTAGTATTTTGGCTACAGCTGGAAGCGCTGTGCACTGGGGAGGGGCATGGCTTCGTGATGTGGGCTGCAGCTAGCTGGCGAGAGTCTGGCCTGTGATGCTCAGGAAGTGGAGTCACTCAGGCAGACGCTGATTAGTCAGCGGGATTCTCTTATGCGCTTGCACTTTGCCTGTCTTGCTTCTCTTTCTGTGGCAAACTGACTCGTTTGTATATTTGGTTTGTGCCTCCGTTCTCCCTGACGCAGCTTCAGAATGGTACAGGCTCTGAGTTTGGACACTTCCCCTCTTCATCGTCATCTTCAGCACTGAGAGCAGGAAGCACCGTTTCCACAGACCATGCTGGAGACATCCAAATAACCAGAGCACAAGCCCAGGCTGAACAGCCACCTTCCAGCTCTGACGGGTCCCTGCCCCCTCGCCGTGCAGACTGCCTGACCAGTCGGTCCCAGGACCCCGTGCATCACCAGAGGCCTCGGGGAGAAGACGGAGCTGATCTGGGAGCAGGGAAAAGAAAGCTGCCGTCTCCTGAAGGATCCGTGAGACAGGCCGCTCTTCCACAGCCCCTGACCGGAGGAGAGAGACGTGCAGAGGAAGAGGAGGTAGTGGAGCAGCAGCTGTCCAGAGGGAGGGGAACAGTGCAGAGCCTGGAGAACTACATTCTGCTGGAGGAGCAGGAACACAGGGGATATCTGGGAGAGGAAGGACACAACCTGGACAGCCAGAGGAGCAGGGATGCCGCTGGAGGTAAGAACAAGAAAGACGACGTTCTGTATGTAGCGATTCTCTTTCTCCGTCGTTTATACCTCATCCTGTGTTACCGTTCTTTGCAGAAGAGTTCACATACACAATTTAATGCATATACAGTGGTATGCAAAAGTTTAGGCACCCCTGACAATTTCCATGATTTTCTTTTACAAATATTTGGGTGTTTCGATCAGCAATTTCATTTTGATCTATCAAATAACAGGGATACCTAAACTTTTGCATACCACTGTAAATGTATATTATATATAATGTATATTACAAAAATCGAAATTTCCCTGTGCGCACATGTAGTAAATGACAACCAGCATAAAAGAAAACCATTTCTTTTATGCTGTTGTGGTTTTAACTGGTAATAAGTTTGTCTAATGATAAACGAAGAAAGTGATGGTTACAAACGTACAGTAGCAATATAGTATTCACAGTACCATACTGTGAACTATTTGAGCATATTACGTTATGTTGACTTATGTTTCATGGAACATTTAGAGACACTGATCTCATTTAAATATTCTGTAAACATTTAAAAACGCCAAAGTTACATAGGATGATGGAACTAAGGCTGAGTACAACTAGTATGATCAGTCAACGAGCACAGCTTCTGTCAGTTTGTGGCTTTCACGCTTCCTTTTTGCCTGAAACGCAGAGTGACGCAGGCGCTGAGTCGTGTTTGCTCTGTCGGATCAACGGGGGCCTTTTGTGCAAGCCCTTGGAATCGGGGACATTATTTTCAATAATGTTATTTAGATGGTTTTCTGGAGTGAATCTTTTCATGAGCAGAGCATCCAATCCAGCAAGTCAATAGCAGTAACTTCCATATATGTAAATGTTATTGACGCGTCTGTTTGTACTCCACTGTAGTAGCATCCAGACCAGCATCTGGTTCGCCTGCGGACGCGCACGTAGACGGCGGTGGCTGCTTAGTCCTTGAGCAGGACGACCAAGTGAGCGACGCGATGACGGCCAGACACATGTCCATCAAAGAGAGGTGAGCGTGAGTTTCCACATATTCTGTAATAAGAAGGCAGTTAAACTTTTGATCCACACCCCTTTTTATATGAGCCCACCTTGTTGAGCTCTTTGTACCTAAAATGCAAAGATTACTTTCAACTGGAATGGTTCTGGATTCACTACCAAACAAAACAATTACATAAGTCTAGTTACATCACATTGTGTCAGCAGACAGAACCTTCTGCTTTGACCGGCAACAGTCCATAAATTGACTGATGACACAATGGAATTACATGTAAACTGGCTAAAGCAACGCGTTGCACATCATTCATTTCTTCCCGTTTAAGAGAATTTGTTTATAGCCATGGTCTGCATCCCAGCTGCAGCTTTGTTGGTCCTCAGGCAAATGGATGGTTGTTAAGGGGCAGCGAGCCCTGAGCCCTCGCTCCCAGCCGTGTATACTTGTCATTAAGGGATCTCTAGGGACGGCGTTCAGTTCAAAAAATTACTTTGTACCTTTACTATTTGCCTAAATCTAATCTAGAGGGTGTCCTGGCATCTTTTCTACTGCCCTGCTGCTTTGCACTGTACCTCAGGAGTCATGTAGAGCTGTTAGATGATTGTAAAGACACATGAGGATGTCCCTGTTCTTGGCTGGCTTCTGCCAGTGATATCTAACCTCTTAAACCTCATTTTAGGCATATGAGTCTGCTGCTACGCGTAAATATTTGGAGCAGTGTGTTCAGAGACACCGCTGTGATTTTTACCTGCCAGGGTTGCCTTGTTGAAGAAGAGTGGGGAAGAAGACTGGAGGAACAGGATCAATAAGAAGCAGGAAGCGGTGAACGTGGACGAGCAGCAAGCTCAGCTTTGGGAGGTGGAGCAGAGCTTCAAGAAGAAGGTAACCACCTGATCTACATACTCACTGCTGAGGCAGGAATGAGAGATGCGGGCATCTGCCTGTGGCTTCACGTCTATCAGTGGTTTTTGTTTTTTGCTGTTTGTGTCATTTTAGTAGAATAGAGAAACCGTCATTTCTCCCACTAAAAAGTGCTTCAAAATGCTAATGTGGCACCTTAGAAATGCTCATGTGCCACTAGTTCTTCAGTAAATAGATTTCCTCCGCAATGTAGATTATGACAGCTGAGAAGAGTTTTCAATGGTGACGGAACTATAAAGATGCCAGAGGGCTGATAATCAGTAAATGTAGGATATCTCCAAACAGAGAGGTTGTGTATTGTCCATGTTTGTCTCTCTTGATCTCTGTTTCCTCTGTTCTGTTCTATTTTGTGCTTAAAGCCAGCATCGAGTTGAATAGCTGCTTCCCGTGTTCTCATCTCATACCAAAGGAAATTAAACCTAGATCTCTGTTGACGCGATCCCAACTAAATTGAATCAACTGATTAACAAAGAAAATCACAGTAAGCCAGTCCAGGTTTCATTTTATTTGGAAATGATCTGAACAAATGAAAGTTATTAAGAGGTGGAGCTTTACTAACCTTATCGTCACACAAACATTACTCGACTACAACAACGGAAATTTTGTAGACTTGTTTGTTGTATTTATGGATAATAACATAGAACTTCGATGGTAATAATTTTTATATGAAAGTGAATTTCTGTCTAGTGTGTAGAAGTCAGCCTCTGGTTTGTGTCTCTCCGCGCTTCAGTCTGTTTTCACTGAACTGCTTGTTGCATGTAATCTTCTGTTCTTTTGTTTCTCTGCATGTCCTAATAAACGTCACGTGATCCATGCATGTTGAGTGTGTTTCTGTGCTGGCGTCCTCTGCTTTCATAGGGATGCTGCATCTGCCTCTCTGTTTAGACATATTCACAACAGCTGCACGGCTGTTTTTGTTTCCTTCTGCTTATCAGGGTTTGTTTGGCTCGGCTTGATAGATGTGCCTGAACGTATTCTGATTTCAGGCTTTCAGGTCATTAGAGGTCAGGGGGACTTCCTTGGATTGGTCAGATGCTTTGTGTTTGAATGACTTTCCCCTAGTTGTTTCCCTATGAAACACGTGGGTCTAGGCTAAGGAGAGGTCAAGGCTAAAGCTTGATTTTAATGACAACCGGTCACGGTTTTACATCAAAGAAACTACATAAGAAACAGAAAGATTGTGTATGTGAATTCTTCTGCAAAGAACGGTAACACAGGATGAGGTATAAACAGAAGGTCTATGCAAATGGCTTCTACCCTACAGACAGAATTCGTTGGTGTTTTATGGATCTACCAATACTGTTGCGCATCAACTGTACAGTTGATATTTTCCACATCACAGCCGGCTGTAAAAAGCTCGGGAAGACCAATGAAAACCCTAATTCCTTCTGACCTGAGGTAAGACCTTGATCATTTTGGTTCAACAGGTTTGTCCCTTCTCTCCTGAAGCGACATTCAGCCAACGGGGGAGGATGGAAGCGTAGACTCACTGCTGTTGTGTTTATCTAGTGCTTTCAGTTTAGATTAGTGATCAATTCTAGCTTGTGCTAATGACAATCTTGGAGGAATATTTTTTGGCTTTGACCCCTCAAAGTTCACGCTTTGTAAAATAGCTTTTGTTATATATTATTATTAAGCTGAAGGAACCCTAATGTTATAACGAGGCTTGTTTTCACAGCTGCTTCACACTGAACGTGACCCATAATCCTCCTGTGTAAAGTCAGGGGTGTTTGTCTGTGTGATGTCAGCACTGTTCTCCGTATGACCTCCTGTGTGTTTCTGCTCTCCGCCACCTCTCTAGGAGCCAGTCTTGGCCTCTATTTTTTCTACCTCTCCTGAGATGCCTTTCTGCACGTCTTTACCTGACGCATCAGTTACTCAGGTAGGAAGCATCAGCGTCACCCCCTGCATGGCTCACACTGAGCAAACGCATTAGTGGAAACTTGAAATTCAGCCTTTCCACTATAATGGACTGGCACAATTAGACTACAAATATCAGTAGATGTGCTCTGACAGCCTTCAGACGCTTTTCACTAAATATTCATCCCTTATTTCTTAGCTCTATAGAGTATATCCCTGACTTCTAGTTTTCAGAATTTTCTACATGATATGCAAAGCTGCTATGTTCATAAGTGTTCATGCCTAAGTCATAATCCTCATCGTGTCTTACGTACTCCTTCCTTTCCTTTGGCTTGTAAAGGCCACCAGATCTCCGCAACCCATGCAGGTGGATGAGAAACACCCCTGGAGACGTAAGGTGACTCGCCCAGGCCTCAAATCTGACGGGCCGCTGCTTGTGGCAGCCTTTACAAACGCAATCAGTGTCTCTGTGTCGGCAGCCCATTTTGTGTATTCTCTCATTCTCTGCGTTAACTAATATAGTTTTTGTTTTGAATTGATGTATTTTATTACATTTGCCCCCATATGACTAGCACAAGATAATACACTGCACTGTGATGTGTAAGGGCTAAATGCTTCATATTCATTCATGTAGATAACAATCTGTCACACTATGGGTTGGAATGAGGAAAGAAGGTGGTTATGAGAAATGTTGAATCGGTTTCTCACTAAATGATTACAGGTTAATTGAGTAAAAGTCTGTTTAACACGCTGATTGTAACTTGCAGCATGTTTCTTTTTCTAGAGAATATCTGAAGACGAGGTGGAGAGCGAGAGGGCTGAGGCTCACATGTCCATCCAGGAGCGGAAACAGCTGATGGTGACCAGAGAGGAGGCCTGGAAGTCCAAAGGCTGCGGAGCTGCTAATGACTCCACCCAGTTCACCGTGGCTGCACGCATGGTGAAAAAAGGTCAGAGGGCAAACTCTAAAAACTGTACTTTACTACAGGTGTCCGTTCTGTGTTTGTTTCCATCGCAGTGTACGTAGACACCAGGTCAGAGACGCTCAGAGGCCTCTGCTGAGCAGTGGGTTCAGTTGGTAGCTATACTATGGGCTTGACAAGATTGTGGCTAATAATGGTAAACGGTAGACGAAGCATCCGCACTGGATGGCTACACGGTGTTATTGTATAGAAGAGGAAGCTGTGTGGTGTTTGAATGGGTCTCTTACAGTACAGCGTAAAGCCTGATGTTTGTGTAGTTTATGAGAGTTGGTGAGTAGCTGGTGAACATATTGGTGCAGAAACTCGTGTCTTGGGATGAGTCAAAGAATACATTTTGTCTTTCCTGGCACATCCTGGCTGATATAGCTGCCAGCTCAGCTGCAAGTCCTGAAACTATGCACGATGCAGCCAGTGTGTGTCAGGTTTATTCTCCCAAATGAAGTGCGTTGTAGTCATTGTTGTGCTTGTGTGTGTTGCTGTGTCAGGGTTGGCCTCCCCCTCTGCCCTCACATGCTCAGCACCTCCCAAAGCAAAGAGCTGCAGCGTCGCCATCCCCAAACCACCAGAAGGTCAGTTCATTTAGCAGCAGGATGAAGATCACTCCAGTCTCCCTTTGTAATAATTTTGACGTCACTTTCCTCTAACACAAATTAGTTAGCTGACAATGTAGTTCCAATATATAATGTTGGTCAGGAACCAGAAACGGACGTGCAAGGCCATTAACCACAAAGCCTCACAGCACCTGCCTGCTCAGAGCTGGAAGTTGTTTGCATGTTTGTGTTGTCTGTGTGCAGAAATCAAAGCTGTACCAGATCTCAACTTGGAGTCAGACACGAAGTTGGATAAACTGGAGTCATTTCTAGGCAAACTCAACAGTAAAGGTCAGTCCTCTTCATCACTGAATACAAGTTCTCATGAGGTTCCTCATGGCTCAGTCCGAGGCTCATCACAGACATCTAACGCTTCACACGTAAACCAGTGATACTACAGATTGTGCTTGTGTGATTGTCGCCCTTTACTCATACTTACATCAGCCAAGTACTAGTGTTGCTCCTGTCTGGTCCGTGTAAAGCCCTCATGGCACATTTGCATAATATAGTAAGAGCTGAGTGGCAGTAGTAGTGTGCTGTAAATAAACGTCCTGGCCTTGTCCGTTCGCAGCGTGTGGTCTACCAGAAGCCACCATCACAGTTACAGAGAAGAAGGTGAAGGAAGTGATGACTCTTGAAGATGAGACCTTCTCGAAGTTCTACCGCCAAGTGGAGGAGCTTCCTTCTTCTGTCACCAACAAAGTGGAACTTGAGGATGACTTTGATGCCATCTTCGGTCCCCAGGTGGCAAAGTAAGTGTTAACTGCCAGAGGGGGGTCAGTTTGAAATAACCCTGTTGTTTAATTGTGACACTCTTACTTTCGACCCCGGGCTCAGGCTGACCTCAGAGATGGTGCAGCACAAGCGAGCAGTTCGCCCGGCGCGTAACGTCCAGTCGTCCAGAAACCCTCTGAAGATGCTCGCAGCAAGAGAGGACATCAGGCACGAGTACACGGAGCAGAGGCTTAATGTGGGCCTGCTGGAAAGCAAGAGGATGAAGGCAGAGAAGAGTGAGTGACACTGAACAAGCAGCACGAAACCACAGAGGAATCGCGTTAAAGTGCACTGAAGATTTTGGTTTCTTTTAAATTCATTCATTGGGTTGGGTGGCAAGTGATTTGGGTAAAAAAAACAAAAATACATGTGCACCCCAGAAACAAAAGTCACCCTCACTGACTGCAATCTGCATATTGTCTTAGAGTGACTCACCAAGCTGCTTGACTGACCTACATCTGAGTCTCTGTCCCTCACTGAAATCTGAGTGTTGTTTGGGGCTCAGCGTCACGTCTCTCTCTCTCTGCTACAGTGAATAACGGCTCCGGCTTCTCTGACGTGGCTCTCGCTGGCCTCGCTAGCAAGGAAAACTTCAGCAGTGTCAACCTGCGTAGCGTCCAAAGTTGTGAGCAGATGTCCAACAACAGTGCTGTGCCATACAAGAAACTCATGCTGTTGCAGGTCAAAGGTGAGTGGACTCAGCTGGCACAGGTTGGTTTGCAATGGCGCCTTCATTCACACAGTAACATGCAGACATTCAAGGGCTGCCTGTCTCTGAAGGAACAGGCTCAACGGTGCCACTTATTTAGGGCAGAAAAGCGTCTGTCCATCGATGTTTCATCCAGAACATTACTACTATTCATTTGTGAAAGGTCACAGGGAGGTAGCTGGTGTTTTACCCAGTGGGTCGAGGACGCTGCTCTAAGAATGTCCTTTTCCAGAAGATCTCTTTAAAAAAGGCAAAAAAGCTGAAAGGTCTATTTCTGAGCCTTTGCTCCTCCTCCACACGTCTGCTGATGACAGCTGTGGCTCTGTCATTCACCCCAGCTCACCTCATGCTCTCCTGGGTTCATCCTCTCTCCAAGTCCTGTTTAATCCAGAGCAAATGTGACTGAGGCTATGCTGTGCTGAGAGACCATCCCTGTTGGGAGTAATGCTTAGGATGAACCTTTGCTGGCAAACCAAGTATTGAACCTGTAGTTTTCTACTAGTTTATCTGTACATGAACACATTTATTAGCTGCACATTCAGGAGTGTTAATCGTGTGCTGCACTCTATACACATGTTACAGTGTATGTAACATGTGTATAGTGTATGTGTACTGATGCCTGACACTAGGACGGTAATGCAGGCGTGTAACAGGTACTTAGAGCTGGCACTGATGAACCGTGTGTGTGTGTGAAACCAGGCCGCAGACACATCCAGACTCGGCTGGTGGAGCCCAGAGCATCCTCTCTGAACAGTGGCGACTGTTTCCTGCTCATCTCTCCGCACCACTGCTTTATCTGGACTGGAGAGTTTGCCAATGTCATTGAAAAAAACAAGGTTAGTGTTGCTACGAAATACTACAGTTGTAAAAGGAAGTCATCAGAAGCACAGAAGTTCGCCGTTAAGTAGGGCAGACTGCAGGAAGTAAAGCCAGGGTTACTGCAGCTTCTGACACACAGCAGCGCTGACGTTCAAAGTCGAGACTGGACCGAGACTAAAGGCCGAGACCGAGCCAGTGACCCACGTTATTTGTCCAATGTTCAGCTTCATTATGAACAAAATGTTTGAACTGAGTGTTCTGTGGTTTTTATACACTGATGCGTATGTCTACGTTTTCCCTAATATTTCATATATCTATTAATATGTTTTGGGAACTTGGATCCATAGCCATAATATTTCATAAATGACTTTTCTCTGGTGTTCTCGCAGGCTTCAGAGTTGGCCAACTTCATCCAGAGCAAAAGAGATTTAGGCTGCCGTGCTGACTGTGTCCAAGTCATCGAGGAGAGCGTTGGCGCACACAGCCCTGCTGCCAAGGAGTTCTGGAAAGTCCTGGGAGGGCCATCCACCTACCAGAGTACGGATCCTTACCTGCCATGCACTGCAGCGGAGAAAACGGCTGCTTAAGCTCTATAGTGATGCGGCCCTTGTCTTTTCCCTCTTAGCTGCAGGAACACCAGATGAAGATGAGCTGTATGAGGGGGCCATTGTGGAGACAAACTGCATTTACCGGCTGATGGATGACAAACTGGTCCCAGATGACGATTTTTGGGCCAAGATGCCTCGCTGTTCTTTGCTCATCCCCAAAGAGGTCAGAAAATGTGCAGCCCATAGTGTCTGCGTTACAGCAGTCTGACTGTGCTCCCCCAGACAATAATGCATGCAGAGTGTGCCTCTGGCTTCCTGCAGGTTTTAGTCTTTGACTTTGGCAGTGAGATGTACATATGGCATGGGAAGGAGGTGACACTGGCACGGAGAAAAGTGGCTTTCCAGCTGGCCAAGCACCTGTGGAATGGCACCTTCGATTACACCAACTGCGATATCAACCCGCTGGACCCTGGAGAGTGCAACCCACTCATACCCAAGTATGAAGAGCATTATTCACATCCACGTGGTTTAGAGTAGTAGACATTACAAAAAGCAGATCACTGCAGATTTTCGGATTGGCCGCCTCACTCCCGGCTTGTCAGGTCCACACAGCATTGTAAGGCTTGATTCATACGCCACCGTTGTAAAGCTCGTGATCCAGTGAACCACCTTTACCAACATTGTGACTGAGCCACTGGAGGCGAGCCAGTGACGTGCCGCCTCTTTCCTCATAGGAAGGGCCAGGGCCGACCGGACTGGGCAGTGTTTGGGAGACTGACCCAACACAACGAGACCACTCTGTTCAAAGAGAAGTTTGTGGACTGGAGTGACTCCAGGAAAACACCCAGTCCTACCAAAAACACAGTTGACCATATCTCTGATCAAAAGGTATCAACAGCCTCTAAACCACATAAGTGGTAACGTTGTCATTAACGTGACAGGAGACGACGATCCACAGCATCAGGTAATCGCTGATGTCCGTTATCGTTTATCCCAGGAACAACCCACTTCTGAACCGTCCCGGGCGTGTGCTGCCTCCCAGATGCTGGCCCTCTGTCAGGCACCCGTTGGCACCGTACTGGACGGGTTCAACGTGGGCCGGGGCTACGGCCTGGTGGAGGTAGAGGAGTGGCGGAGCTATGAGATCAGCACCCTGGCAGTTGAAGTGTGGCACATTCTGGAGTTTGACTACAGCCGCCTGCCGTGCCAGAGCATCGGTCAGTTCCATGAGGGCGACACCTACGTGGTGAAGTGGAAATACATGGTCTGCCCTGCAGGTCAGTGTCTACTTCCTGCTTCAGAAACCTCTTTGAGTTAGACGACAGTTCTCCAGCCACTGGAAAAGTGCGTGAACCTGATTCCTATGATACATATACAGCTTTTCCTGATTTGCTGCCATGTCCATAGCGTAGCTTCCTCTAAACTTAACAGATTTGACACAAAGTTACTGTATGAGCCATGTTTTCTTGCAGTGAATGAAAATGTCCTTTTAAAACCAAACAGGTTTTAGAATCGTGCAGAACAATGTTACTGCACTAGTTTATTAACAAGTATTTTTGACCTAGTGTATGTCAGATAACAATTTGAACAAATACATTTGAAGATTAATTTCTATGAAACCACTTATGATCAGTTGGAAAGAGGCCGAACTCAGAGCCGAAGACTGGGAAGGAGAAGTGCTGCTACTTTTTCTGGCAGGGCCACAACTCCACTGTCAGCGAGAAAGGAACATCGGCACTGATGACCGTGGAGCTGGACGAGGAACGAGGAGCGCAGGTGCCGCACACAATGCCAGTCTGTTGTACAGCGCTTTGTGTACACGAGTGAAAGACTGACGCCTGCCTTGTCCTGCACCAGGTCCAGGTCCAGCAGGGTAAAGAGCCTCCATGTTTCCTGCAGTGCTTCAAGGGGGGGATGATAGTCCACTCAGGGAGGAGAGAAGAAGAGGAGGAAACCTCTCAGAGTAAGGAGATTACTTCAAAATAAACTACACCCCCATGATCCATGGCAGGTCTACATCAGTTGGACTCTGCTCATTCTTAGACTTGTATTCACAGCCACGACTGCCTTTAGCTATAATGTAAAATCCTCGTTACCGCAGTATGTGTGGCTCGTAGTGTAGCTCAGAGCAGAATTCCAGGTCCAGAATAGAAACCACCCTGAGGGATAAATACTGCCACTGACATTTCAGGAGTTTTATATGTTCTACAGCCTAAACAACGTATGCACGTTACACCTGTTCTCCTCAGACAACTGGCGTCTGTACTGTGTTCGGGGAGAGGTGGCGGTGGAGGGACACCTGCTGGAGGTGGCCTGTCACTGCAGCAGCCTGCGTTCCAGGGTCTCCATGGTGCTGCTGGGCGTCAGCCAAGCCGTCATCTACCTGTGGCACGGCTGCAAGTCTCAAACACACACACGGGAGGTGGCGCGCACCACCGCCAACAAATTCAAGGAACAGTGAGTGGACATGGAATTTAATTTGAAACGTGCCATCAGTTAGACTGAAATCCTGAGCGCTCTACTCTTATCTGGTCACCTTGTCGCCAGCCTTGCTTGGTTTGCGCGTCTGTAATTGTTACCACTAAGTGACGCCTTTCTCTTTGCGCAGATGTCCTCTGGAAACAGGCCTCCACAGCAGCAGCAAGGTGACCATCAGGGAATGCGAAGAGGGAGCAGAGCCGGCTGGATTCTGGGAAGCCCTCGGGCGGAGGGATAGGAAGGCATATGACTGTATGCTGCAAGGTAGGGGAAGCCAAAGAGCGCGTAAAAGAACTTGCATGCAGGTTGGAGCTGTGCAGTTCATTGAGGTGTTTTAACGTTTGACCTTCAGACCCAGGCAGGTTTAATTTCACGCCTCGTCTGTACCAGTTGAGCAGTAGTTCAGGGGAGTTTGCAGCTGTGGAGTTCCTCTACCCAGCCAGAGACCCCCAGCAGGTCAACTCGATGCCCTTCCTACAGGACGACCTCTACGAAGCCTCCCAGCCAGGTACACAGACTATTTGACAACACCGGCTTCATTTGTACTTGTTCAGCTGGGCGCAGGTAAAAGCGACAATAAAGCCAAACGTGGTAGATTGTCTACTACAGATCACTGACTGATAGGCAGGACGGCAGTGGCTCAGAGGCAGAGCTGTTGCCCACCGATCGGGGGTTCGATTCCATGTGCGTGTCTTCGGGCAGGACACTGGACCCCAGGCCGCCGGTGTGGCAGCCTAAGCTGCGTAGCAGCTCTGCCACCGATGGGTGAATGAGGTGCAGTGTCAAAGCGCTTTGAGGACCAACTGGTAGAAAAGCTATACAAGTGCAGACCATTTAAGTGTTTTCCTTTCATTTTTACTAATGTTCTAATACTTGACAGAGGCTACGTCTAATCATTATTTATTTTTCAGAAGTACCATGATCAGAGTTTTATATTGTCCTAGAAACAGGGAAGGAATGAAATCAACTATACTTGCAGCACTCTGAGCCACAGAAAGCTCCTATTCTCACCAGAAATCCTTCTCCTGTGTTCAGCCCTGTTCCTGGTGGACAACCACCATGAGGTTTACCTGTGGCAGGGCTGGTGGCCTCAGGACAATGAAAGCACCGGATCAGCCACAATCCGCTGGGATTCAGACAGGAAGTGTGCCATGGAGACCGTGCTGCAGTACTGCAAAGGTACGACTTGTTACCACCAAGCTCGCTGGGATGGCAGCAGCATAACGTTTTGGTGCTTGCATGAATTGTTCAATGAAGGGATTGGTCGGGTATTCACAAGGGCGTCAGTTAAAAAAAAAAACAGAGCTTCAGTAAAACTGCACCAAACAAGTGACCAGAGCAATCGCATCTGCAAAACTAGTAGATCTTCACAAGGCACAGATATGTAGAGATCTGGAGATGAATGGGTCTAATGTTCACAACGAAGAGGCGAGCTGCTAAAACCACAGCTAAGCAACTTTAAAAGCCGCGTCCTGATTGGAGCGCTGGTCTGGACTGGCCACGGAGGAGACGCCAATCACTGGACAGCGTCCACATCTCTGCACCACAAAGAAGAGAAGGGCTGGAGGCCAAGGCGCACACACACACACACACACGATTCTATTACTTTGTCAGACCTTTTAAAATAAAAAGGTGTTCACTTGTTTTTGCAGAAAAGAATGAGAAGAAGCCTCCCAAAGCTTATCTGATCCACGCTGGTCTGGAGCCGCTCACCTTCACAAACATGTTCCCCAGCTGGGAGCACAGAGAGGAGATCGCTGAGATCACTGAGCAGGTGTGTGGATCAAACCTTTTTGCTCTCAGGGCAACAACGTTATCTGGGTTTGTTGGGTTGTTGATACAGTGGCTTGAGGTCTGAAACCTAATTCATAAAGTGCTGGGAAAGTCGCACTTGCAAGAAAAAGTGTGTGAGGCCTCTGGGATCACATGAATTTCTGCATAAATTGGTCATAAATGTTCTGATCTTCACCTAAGTCACAGCAATGGAAAAACGCAGTTTGCTGAAACTGATGCTGCACAAACATTCTATGTTTTCATGTTTTTATTGACACAACATGTGAACATTCTCAGAGCAGGTGGATAAAGTGTGTGAACCTTCAGCTAACGATTCTCCAGGAGCTAATTGGAGCCAGGAGTCAACCAACCTGGAGTCCAGTCAATGTGATGAGGTTGGACGTGTTGGTCAAAGCTGTCCTGCCTATAAAAGCTGGAAAGGTTCACAACAGCATCTGTAAAAGCCTTGATGTGCACGTGTCCACGGTGAGACAGACTGAAGCTCAGCTCTGTAGCTGCTCTCCCTGGACCTGGTCGTCCTGGAAAGAGACTGAGACACAGAATGAGGGACGAAGAATCCTACAGCATCAGCTAAGACTCACAGGAATCTCTGACACATGCTGATATTTATGTTGACAAACCTACAACAAGTAAAACATTAAACCTAGAATGGAGAATTCTAGGCAGCTGGACGTTCCACAGCTCTACTGGCAGAATATTCTGAGGACAGATGAAACCAGAACTGAGTTGATGGAAAGAACACACAACATTATGTGTGAGAAGAAAGGCCCAGCTCACCAACATCAACAGCTCATCCCCACTGGAGGGGGATGGATTGTTGTCATTGACGGAAAAACTTCAGAGCATCTGTCCTTCAACTGAAGCTCCACAGAGGTGGTGACGCAACAACGACCCAAAGAAGGAAATCAGCAACAGAAGGAAACCCAGTCAGAGTCCGGACCTCGACCCGACTGAGATGCTGTGGCAGGACCAATTCATGCAGAAATCCATGTAGTTCACATCCTTTTTCTTGCAACTGTGTATATATAAAGCTGAACTACACTGAATTGACAGCCGTGCTCAGTGTATTGAACACGTCTCGGTCCAGGTGCTTGTTGTGTAAATGATCGTCCTTTGATTTTCCATGTCCAACGTTCTGTACTCAGTTTTGCGTGTGCTCTCAGGAGGCGGAGGTGTGTAACCAGATCATCCTTGTGGAGGACGTGTTGGCCAGGTTGTGTAAGAACACATACTCCCTGTCGGACCTCGTGACCCGACCGCTGCCCGAGGGCGTCAACCCTCTTCACCTGGAGATCTATCTGTCTGACGAGGACTTTGAGGTGAGAACAGTCACCTCATTTCAAGGTGCTTTCACAGACTCGTACGATCAGAGAGAGCAACAGAGAATGCTTGAATTGTACTGTACTTCTCCCAGGGCAACAGCGTTTTTGGTTTTGTAGAGAAACCCTGTTGCCCTGGCTTGTCGCTGGTTAGTTCGTCAGTCAGTCACTGGCATCTTTTTTCCCGTTTGTCATGCTTCCGTTCTTTCTCCGCCGTCTTGTCTTTTGGTGAACTTACCTTTTTCGTTTCCACCCTTCAGGGTGTAGGGGTTTATGAGGAGGTGAGTGGTCCTGAGTTGAGCATGGTTGTCCAGACCTGTTCACTGTCAAACACTGTTGAAGCATAGTTCTGCACTGTAGCATGACGTTCACTCCCAGCCTACAGACGCTGACGTCACACTGAAGCCTCATAGCTTGAAGTGAGCTGCTGATTGGTATTGACTTGACATTGACATTTTAGTGGAACAGAAGTGGGTGTTTTTTAATCTCACTGCATGGGTGTGTTTTCACCAACGTGTGACTGACTAGTATGGTCTGAAACCACGTGTCTGCTCCTTGGTGACTGTGTTTGGCTGCTCACACAGAAAGCCCTGGAGATGACCAGAGAGGACTATGGGAGTTTGCCTGGCTGGAAACAGGTGAATTTGAAAAAAGCCAAAGGACTTTTCTAGAAGTGGAAACCGAGACCCGAACTGAAGCCAGAAGAAGCTGTAGAGTGAGTTGCTTCCTCCTATTTTCTTGACATCTGGACCAACATAGGCTCAGGTGTAGCCTCTCGTGAATCACCGCCATAGAAGAAGGTTGAGGATGGAAGATGAGGATGAAGAGTCACAAAAGCGAGCGAGAGGTGTGCCAACTTCTTGTGCTGCTGATTTCCTTCCTCGCTTGTGTTGGTGTTCTGATGCACCGAGTCTGTTATGTATGTACATATGTACTATTGGCTGGAAAGCCAGTGTCCTTACAGCAACACAGCCATGTAGACGAGTGGGAGCAGGTCTGTCAGCCTGATCACTGCTCTCCATCTATGTGCATTACGAATAATTTATATCAAATCTATGTGGGAGTTTTTAAAAAAGGCTTCATGATAATCGCTGGGCTTAGGATGAAGTAAATAGTGTCATTATTTGGCTGTGTCGAGATGAGGATGTTGTATTAGTGCCTTGCTTTGTGTACAGTTTATATACAAGACTTTTTGTGATATAAAGAACTAATTGAAAAATAAATGTCTGAACCTGTGTGGCACCGTTAGTTTATCCTTGTGTCCATTTAACATCGTTTCGTCCCTCGTGAGGTGAACACTTCCGATCTCGTCCTGTTGAGGGCAGCATAACCTCAATATCTCTGTACGGAACACGGGACAGAAACACATGGGTGGAGATCATCTATTTGCGCAAGACAAGGCACCTAAATATTGGCAGAAATCAGACGTGTATGCAGAATGACAAGATGCAGCTGTTTCCCAACAGGTGTTTGAATATAAATATGAGAGGTCAGTATGTGATGAATTGTACAGGAATGAAGAAAACACATTCCTGGTGCATCAGCTTCCTGTTTTTAATCAGTCTCCTTTGTCTTTGCTTGTTTTCTTATGAAGTACTGTGTGATTGTACATTAACCACAGTTAATTAACAACAGCTCTGCTCTAATCACACATCTCATTAATACGTGACAACGAAGCAGCATGTGAAAAACCAGGTCTGTGCAGAGGCAGCGGCTAAATGCTGTCCAGCTTCAGAATCCGATTTAGAACAGTTTGCTACTGTGCCTTTTACAAAACAGAGACATTTGTGTATCTGACAGATGTTGTTACAGAACAACACAGCACTTGTGATCATCAGTAGAGTGCGAGGTATTCACTCATCCTAATTCCGTACCAATAGCTTTTACAGGGAGTACGTCCGTCTGCTTGTGCTTGTTTAATGCTGTCGGTAACGAGTCAACTCTCCTAAATTCTTCTTGTGTGAGTCAGAAAAGTAAACCTGGCTAATTAAATCTAAAATCGTTCATACACGGCCTCTGGGTCACTACGGCCAAGAACCAGTGCTCTGATCAGACTGGACCGGGTTAAAATGCTGGTTCTAAGGTGGAATCGGTGCAAATCTGTATGCTCGACGTTTTGACTGTCCAGACCTGAACCTCTAGGTGTGAAGGTCAAGGGATGCCAGCGCTACAGCAAGTAAATGTTACTACTAAAAACCTTCTCCATCACTTGGTAAAACATGTTTGAAAGAACTGCAGTGAGCAGGTCTGGTCTTTCATGCTGAGCCTGCTCTGACGGTAGCTTACACAGTGTGTCAGGGAGGAGGATTGAATGTCGTCTGCATGGCAGCTTTATGGATCCTGTGAAAAGCTCAATTACCTGTGAAGTCGTATACACGCAGGTGAAAGCTACCATCGCCGTCCAACCTGTCAAAGCTCAGCCTCTTTTTCCAGGCCGTCCTCCAACTCCACACACGCTTGCGTTGCGAACTCAGATGTTCTCAATATCAGTGGTTGGCCTGTGTGGAGGAACAAGAGCAATTAGAGGGGAATTTCATGCAATCACTGTAGAACAATATACACAGCAGGTTTCTGTCCGTCCAACTGTTGCTCAATATTTTAACAGCTTTACTGACAGCAGAGCAAGAACGAGAGACGAGAAGCTGCTGCCTGATCCAAAGAGGTTGGCAGGGCTGCGTGGTTCTCGCTGTTTCTCATCTGCTCGCCCTCTTGCAGGCTAAGTTGCTGGATTATTCTACTACACATGCCTCCTCTGAACTCCTCTGGCCTTCGAGGAGTTTGATGTGCGACACGGTGCGTATCCGCCCACCCACACCCACTCACAGTGCAACGAGCTCCAACTCCTCGCTTCCCCGTCCCCTTTCCATCCCTCCCCTCGTCTCCAGGAAGACTAGCGTGTACTGTAAGCTGCTACTGTGAACATGCTGCCAGGTGTGTAGTATCTCTCAGCCGTTTTTGATTTGCAGCCCAGTTTCTGTGCCGAGTTCCAACCTGCTTTTCTTTTGATACAATCCCTTCACAGGATGCACAGACATGGATGCAAAACACCATGACACACACACAAACCTGAGCAGTTCTGTTCATAGACCCACAGCTGCTGTTATATATATAGTAGATGCAGCAAAAGAATAGAAAGTAAAGGTCAACAATAGAAAACATACAGGACAGAAGTGTTTTCAAAGGGACTTTTTCTCTGCTCAAACTTTTTACGCGAGTCTCTTGCGAAGTGTGAAAGTTGTAGACTTTATTTGAATAATTTGGAAAAATGTAAACTTTTATGTGTCACTTAAACATAGCAGTTAACTCCGAATCACATTTAACACGACTGGTACAAGAGAAAACTCATCAGAGGTGGAGGTGAATTGTTTAAAGATGTTCACTTTTTAATTTTTGCTGCTGCATTTACCAGCTATTTTACTACAACCATTAAACTACAAGACCCTAAAGTCAGAAAACACACGTCCAACATATACACAGTAGTGAGTCTCCGGTTTGATCCAGGGCCTCTTTAAAAGAAAACTGCCCTCCAGAGATCCGGACCTTGTTCCAGGTACGGTTAGAAAACCACAACCTGATGACCTAAGTCTTCTGACTGAAGCTATTTCTGAGCCTGTGCGGAGCCAATGAAATGATTTAAGTGCTGGAGTAATGTGTTCCCGCATTCGGAACGAGCCTCAGCCTTTAACTGCCTCTGCAGCAAAAGGTGCAGTTGTTATTTTGGAAATCAAGACTTACATCCAACATACTGTACTCACTGAGCTCATCAGCTTATTAAACATGATCTAATATGAACTACTTGCTTAAGGCTGCATTGTTTATGTCCCACGAACAGTTAATCAGGGAAAAATGAATTGCTCTGAAACACGAGCGTGTTCTTCAGGGAGCCACTCGTAAAACCGCTGCTTCGTGCTACTAATCTCCTCAGGACACCTTTAAGCGCCACAGATGTGCTTTTGTATAGTTGGCACCTGATTTTCAGAGCCATCATCCTCTGACCCCACACAGAGGGTCGGCCTCCTTCCTTGTATCATCAGGGTTATGTCTCCAACTTCATAATGCGTCAGAACAAGATCTTATGCAACAAGCTCGATGAGTAAACTGACCCGTAGGATAATTCGAGGCCTCTATGTGTCTAAGTGGTGAAAGCTATTCTAATCATTTAATCCAGTTATTCTTTACTCCTATTTAAATCCCGGGAGCCCTGCACCTCTGTAGCAGTGCAGAGGGAAGCTGAAACTCTATGTTTGTGATTAATTATCAGATTATGAAAAGGGTAATTAAAAGATCAGTCCGTATTTACTGGGCCATGTGCCACGGGCGCTTTTGCAGCCGTGTCTTGCCTGTGAATTCTAATAGCAGGGTGAAAAGTGCCCTTTGGCAGGTATCTCTCTAATGCTCTTAACCATCTGTCGACGCTCAGCCCACTTCCACGCCACCGTAATGTTTTGTTTATGATAACAGTGTTAATTCAACACAGGCTTAGGTGCGAAGTGGCACAGTTGAGCTTTAGCACCGTTTATTCCACAATATTTGCATTTGGCAGCGGGCCTGCTCTACAGAACACCTCCCCTCGCCTCCTCTCCATCCACACAGGATGACAAGCAGCAGACAATGAAAGTCCCAATAAGGCTTAGCGCATATTCTTCTGCGTGCTGTGTTCCCTCTTTATTCCGTCTTTATTTGTGTGTGGATTAACCATTGCTCTGAGCATCACAATGGAGCGATGGGTTCCTCCTCTATCGTCCTCATTCCTCTTTTTGGGGCCGGAAAAAAGCTCTAAGCTCCTCACTTCCTGTCCAAAGTAAGAAAGCCGCTTCAAAGACTGCAGGTTGAGATGGTTTATGGGAAATGAATTTTAGCAAGACGACTCCTTTTTCTCTTTTCTGGTGCCCCGAGCGCTCAGTGGTAATCTCTGCTTGTTAACCCAGATTTAGATCTGTGCCCTGATGGAGCCCATGAAAGTGTGTGGATTTATGAGGTGAAGTGCAGCCACGTGCCTTCAGTCCTGTCACAGCGGCGTCTGTTCTCCACAGGTTCATAACAGAATGAACCACTTTGACCAGCAGACGGAAAGAACTGGTAGAAAGATGGCGGCAGTAGCTATTATCTGTTTAACTGAATATCGATGAAGACACGTCTTCAGGCTCTACAGCTGCTTGCAAAGACAAGTTCGTTCTCTTGACCTGCTGTGCCTTTTATAGATTAATTAGAAGTAATTAAGAGGAAATACTGATTTTCTTTTTCTATAATTATAATCACAGCACAGTTTCAGAAACGTAGTTGGAAGAATTAGATCCACACTATAAAATAATGAAACAACTCGTGTATTAAGGAAGCTGTTGGGATTCTACTGTAGATGTGCATGAGGCCTGGAAGGGAAACAAACATTCAAAGGAGAGAACGACAGTTCATAACAATCCAGACATTCGTGTGTTTTGCAGTTCGGCTGCGTCTCATGCAGGGAAGCTGCTGCTTGAATAACCTGCCAGTCACACGTGCAGTGAGACGTATCTCAGCCTTTTGGATCAGATGATCATCCCCCACTCCACCACTTCGCCATTAGGTGTAACACCCCCAGATCGAAGCCTTTGGACTGGCCCTCCCACAGCCACCTGGCATCATTAGAGGCTCTGATCCTCTAATCAACACCAACAAACACACTTCCATGCCTCCATCTTTCCTCCCCTCCACCCGTCTATCCTGTGGCCCAGCCCTGGGCCTGGCACCCTGCTGTGCACGGTGGGGGAAGGTGCTGCCGACCAGGTGGGCGATGATGAGAACAGAGCGCTGGCCGAGAAGATTTAAAGAAGGGGAGCAGTTCACTGAAACTGCTGTAAAGTTGCAATCGGCCAAATCACCGCTGAGTTTATTTTGTGCTACGCTGCTAAGCCGGAGGTGGACGTTCGGCTTCATAAGCCAGGAAGAGGTTGCTCGTGTCATGCAGAAAACATGTGCTGCTCCCAACTTAAATGGGCTTGACATCAAACGGTACTGGAGCACATTCACAGGCAGAAGAGGAGGGTCAGGTGTATAATTGGAGACATGCACGGATCCAAACAAAAACACAAAGTGGCGTAACCAAGAGGAGAGAGTGACTCAGTGGCAGAATTGTGCTTCCAAAACCCCAGAGCTGGGGAAACAAAAACATACGTGGTTGTGTGTCATCCTGCTCCAACTCCCTCCGACCGAAAAGCCCCATGACGAGACGAGCTGAAAACTCTGGGGCCGCAACAGCACATTTCCACCGTGGCACCGTTCACCCTGAGGTGACAGACGGGCTCGTTGAACCCCACACGCATAATTAGTGGTTAATAAAACAGGCTAATAAGGACTTAGCTTCAGCCGTCAATAGCTAAATGAAATGAGGCAGAGAGGAGAAGAGGATCTGGCTGATTGGACCGATGAAATGAGGGACCTACACCCGTCCTCCGAAGCTCTGCTCACTGGAGGCCTGAGCGACGTGTGCAAGGAAAACCACGTTCAATGCGTTTTAAACGTGACAGTTTCACTTCAACAGGCGACTCAGACGTGTGGAGAACACGGGTCGTTCCTTCAGACATCTGGACGAACGCTCGCTGTCCACGCGGGGCTGTTGAAACGCGCTTCTTCCTTTTTATGGCAGCAGTAAGTGGAGTCTGCATTTTCATAGTTGGTCAGATGAATCATTGCAGGAGGTTGTTTCTCATCCACAGCGGTGTAGCAGTGACCGAGAGCAGACTGCTGCTAAGGTTTGTCCGTAGATGCTGCAGCACAGTGAATTTGCAGACTTTGCTTTATTGATCCGTTTATTTATTTCTTAATCGACTTGTATCGTAATTTAGAAAAGTACATTGTGTTACTAAATGAACACACGTTGAATATTCCAGGTGACTTGAAAGTAAAGCTAAAGCTGCTCTGTCCTGCAGTAACTAACGAGTGTCTGCATTATGTTCGTCTACTCAGCGTAATACATCCACTAGCATCTCACACGATCTTTCACTTTCTGTTGTGAATCCAGTCTATACAGACACACTAACCTTAACCCGAGCGTGTCCTCAGGCACCGGTGCTCTGGTCCGTGGGCTGCATGGCCCGATCATCATGCTCACAACCAGAACACATACACTAGATATTTAAAAAAAATGCTTCACGCCCTTAATTCGGTTACGTCTAGGTCCTCCTGCCACAACCGTATTCGATCTGTCCCTGTTGTTTCAGGGATCCAGTAAATCAGAACCGGATCCCCACACGGGTCGAGGACCACGTACAACAGGGGTCGGATCTTAGCACAGCACACGGTTGTTTTATTAGCTCTTACCTAGTAAGCAGTAATTCAGCCTGCATGCAACATGATGCAAGCCAAAGCAATCCACTGAGTGTAGGTAGCATTTCAATTTACCAGGAGGCTGTGATCCTGCGCTGTCAGCTTTGAAAAGCTTATCGGCGGAGAAGGCACAGGAGCAATGTTGGACCTGAGACACAAACTGGAAATGTTACCTACTGCTCATTTAATTCTGTCAGGAATATGTTATACTAACAAAACATCCAAACTATGTAAAAGGTGTCGCTCACAGTAATGACACCACATAAAACCAGGAGCCTCAGTCTATCTTTGCGTTGTTTTGGTTTTGAGCCCACAGTTAAATTATGGTTTGAACTTACTGCACTCATCAAACTCATTGTCGACAGGAGCAGGAAACTACACATATAGAGCCTACATGTACATATACATACCCATATATAACCTGTGTGTGTGTGTGTGTGTGTATGCATACACTATGCTGCCCCGACTCCATATGAACTTAGTGATGGTTCCTGATCCGTAGGGTTCAGCGTGACGTCGCCAGAGCAGCTTCAGTCTGACTGTGTTCTATCGGGTTGAAGCCAGTCAAGCTCATCCACACCAGACTCATCATGTCTCTCTGGACCTTGCGTTGTGCACTGATTCCCATTATTTGGACGGGGGAGCAAATGCCTTTGGCAATATTGTGTATATACAGTATAGTTTGTGACAATCTCACTGTAGAATTGGATCAAAACTAGATCTAATTAGACTCTAATTAGACTTAGGACTCTTTGAAAAGCCACTCAGCTAAAGGTTTGCTAACAATCCAGAAAAAAGAATAAATGACTTCAGTTACCACAGAATTCTACAGATGAATAACTGTGTTTAATAGTTTCTCATTAAATGTCAGATGTGTTTTAAAAGGGGGGGGGGCAGTTGATGTCACTAATGCCTGAAGGGAGACATCGTATTTCACAGGAAGGCTTCACTAGCTCATCATCCAGCTCCAGGAATCTGGCCAGAATCAACATCCACCTAAACGCATCACTTTATAAATATATATGCATTTTAACGTAACCAAAACAGTTTTTGACACTGATTTGTTATTATAACTATAGTCCACAAGCCTGTAATTAGATGTTTTCCTGGGAAAGTTTTGATGATACATTATTTAATGTACATGCTACGCTTTTATGTTATGATAAGTCACGGAGATATATTTTCACAAACATGTCAGTCAGTAGAAAAAGTGTTTAATGAAAAGTGACGGGACGAGAGAATTCCTCAGGCGATGGAAGCAGTAGTGTACCCAAATTAACATAAGCATCATTCCAGTTGTCAGGCTGCTTCTCTACTTCATAGGTATTTTTACTTCAGCATAAACCCGAGGAACGGAGCAACCATTAAAACAAACAATGGTTCTGTTTTCTCTGGCAGCGAGCTTGTGTTCGGTGGGGAACCTGAAGAAAAAGAGAAGAAAAGAGGAGGGAAAGCAAACAAGCGCAGATTTCTGGCAGGGCCAGAGATGTGGTGGTAGGAGCAGAGCGGAGCCAGCACATCTACATGTCATCTCTGCTTAGACACACCTTGCAGAATGTGACCTCCTTCCAAGCCGGGCCTGGCAAGAGGTCTGCCGCAGAGGGAGGGAAAGCCCTGGATCGGGGCCAACCCAGCCAGAAAGCTGCCTCCCACTGTGTACATGCGTGTCGCGTGTGTTCATGACTCACTGCAAACCCAGCGTAATAACTATTAGTGGGTTCTGCTCCTGCCTCAACGGCGTCTTTCTGAAGAAGAGGCGCCGTGCCCGAGGGGAGCCCACGTCAGAAATTAGCCTGACGATGCATTTAGGACGGCAGCTGGGCAGCAAGGGGCACCGGCGACACAATAGGCTGAGGCGTGGAGTCGACAGGCCGCCGTTCACCTGTGCAGAATCCTACTCGCTGCCCAGCACTTGGCCTCCAGCAGCAGCAAAACGCTAACGTAGCTTCCCCTGTGGGGGCGTTCGGACGTTTTTACTGAACGTTATCATAAGAAGTCCAGACATCCAGTGTTGCTGCAGCACAGTCGCTTCGCTTGCCTGCTGCAGATGTCAGTGCGTCACTGTCCCAGAGACCTCGGCTGAGGGAGCACGTTCTTCTGTGTAGGAACGTTGAGGTGTTAACCGTCAGCAGGACGACACAACTGACCTGTGACAGGATCCTCCTGCAACGTGAGGCGTAGACACTTAATTCAGTGAGCAGCCCAGCTGCTGAACCCGAGAGCAGGTCACCAGAAAGTGAAGATAAGCTGCTCAGACTGCTGCCGCCTCCACGACTCTTCTCCGGCTTCTCGTTCTCTTCTTGTTCTTCTAACGTCCGTCAGTCCCTCCAGGATGTGGCTGGACACCGTGTATTCTGTGCTGCTGGGTGAGTCCAGCTCTTTGTTTCTGCTCAGCCTGCTGATCGTCGCATCTGAGTCAGACCTGTTTTCTGCTGGTTGTTGGCAGGAAACGCTTTTTCAATCTGCTCAGTCCAAGTCGAGCCTGGAGGAGAAGCAGCTTTCAGAACGTCGTATGCGTTTCATACGCTAAATACTGATGGGAACAACTTTCAAGCCATGGTGGCCATAGAACATTAAGAGTTAGTTGGATTCCTTTTTCAGACGCACTTAAAAAGCTAAATGTTGGAGCTGAGCAGCAACGTTCATCCATTGAAGCGCAGAGCTTTGATTTATATTCCACATCTTCGCTGTCTGATTTGATTTCTTTTCTGATAAAATAGTTCGTACGGACGCGTGTGCTTCCTGCTCTTCTGTGTTGAAGGCAGCGAAAGGAGGAGCAGAGCTAGAACCTGCGCGATAGAAACGTCCTCCTAATCTGAACTTGAAAGCCACGACAGAGGGAGCCTCCCTTGAGAAAGAGAACAGGCGGATCATTTCCATTTGAAAGAACCTGCCAAATTACACAAGCGCGTTTTCAGACGCTCTTTTTTAAAAGTGGCACCAGATGGAGGCCGGTCAGCGTCGCCGCGTCTGCTGGTGTTTATCAGCGCAGGCAGGTAGCGCAGCATCCATTATACAGAGCGTCCACAAAGAGAACATCCTGCCCAGGTGTGTGCAGCCTTCACAGATGTTTTTTATTGTTATTTCCATCTTTTTCTATCAGCAGCTGCTGCAAAACTTACTGTATCTCTACGACAAGTGTAGCAGCTGATTAGACAAGAGGGAGGAAGTTGGACAGGTGAGAGTTGGAGGAGATAAATGAAAGCTGCTATTCACAGCCAGACGCAGAGCAGCGCGGCCGTCACCGGTTTCATCTGGTTCTGTTTAGTTGACCACAAATCTGTCACGGTCGTCTTTGTTATGGTGTTTTTTCAACTGCGAAGCTTTACGGAATCAATGTTACGCTTTGGGCCATGACTCGAAAAAGGGATTCCACATTACAACATACTTTTCTGGACGGTAGAAACAAAATCTTTACATTGAGTTTTCTCTTTCCTTTGTGAACTGGCCCAAAGCTGCCGCGTCAAAGCCCACGAGTCAGCACGAAGGCGACAACTCCAGAGTCTACGCTGGGACAATTCAACAGCACCAAGCTTGAAATCAAATCAGCAACTGTCCAAAACATGAAAACTGAACATTATCGCCTTTATGAAGGTTTATAGAGCAAAAGCAGAGCAGCCCGTGTTCAGCAGAAACACTTTGGCACCTTCTGGTTTGAATCACTCCAGACACACACAGTTGCCTCTTTTTCCCTCCATCCATTCTCTTCACCAGCTAAGATTCAAGAGTAGTAATCAAGAGCTGGAGGCAGACAAGAGGCCATTTACTCAGGTGAGGAGAGAGATGGGGCCACTTCATAGGATGCAAAGCGTAGCCCAAGGGTGCCACTCAATCATCTCCAATCAGGAAACCCACCCGGAGCTCTCAGCGAGCACCACACATCCGTCCCTTTGTTGTCATGACGCTCCCATATGACTCCGCCAATCTCTTCTCGAACGACGCGAATGTGGAGGAAGTGACGTGAAAACGCTCCAGGCCGTGCTGATGAAGACGCAACCCAGGAGAAGCCGTTCTCCTCTCTCCTTTTCCAAAAGAATTAAAGATTGAAGCGGATCCCTGTGTGAGTCAGCACGAGGGTGATGCTGTAGAAGAATCGGGAAGAGGAGAAGCCTTGGCTTGGACAGATCAAAGACGCTGTGGACGAGGGAGGAAGGAGAGAGGAGGTGTAGTTTCCATCCAGGAGAGTCCAACTTCAGCGGCTGCACATACAAGCCACGCTCACGCACACGTGAAGACCTGATTCTGATTCGCATCACTCTTCTGGAGAAAGTCGAATTTCCTGGACGGCAGGCACGACTTGGAAAAGCTCTTTTGACACGCACTGCTCTTGGCCCATGTCACTAGCTGTTACAATAAATGCTGGCGTCAAATGCAAGCAGGGTGAGTGAGAGCAGGGTGGGCTGCGTCTGCTTAAATCCCGTTAAATGTGCCTCTGAACCCGAGTGGAGGTGCTGACCCAGAACGACCATATGGCTCCGCGGCACCTATGGCCCTGGAGAGGCTCCAACCAGCCATCGGGACTTCCTGTGTGGATGTGAGGACAGATTAGCTGTAACAGCTGCAGAGCTGCACAGCTCTCTGGGGAACGTCTGACCTTATGTCTCTCGGGTGATCTTGAGCTGTTTTATTTTTCAGAAGCAGCAGATGAACCGTCACCGCTTTTATCGTTTCTCTTTAGTCCACCTCTGTTTTCATGTTCAACTGTGTCCTGGACTCAGAGCTTTTTCACCTTTGTAACGGATCCCTGCGCTGTTTCGCTATTTGTTGTTCTCCCTCTTTGTGCCACATGTTGGGAAAGCTTCTGGTATTTCGTGTGGTTTCTGTCGACTGACTCGGCTCCAGCTGTTTCGTTCTTGCTTAGCTGTAGACGTGGTTGAGTGCTTTCAGACATGTTGTCACGTCATGAACCTTTCGTAACAAGCGTATCAGTGATCATTAATACAACGATTATGTGCTCAGTGATGCACAGTTTGACTTTCTGACAGCTTGGCTGCGTGTTCGTCTGCCTCCTCTCCCTCCATCCGGCACAAGCCTCGGCCCAACTCCTCAGTGGAAATAATAATCCTGAACTAAGTGTTACTGAGATCTCACCCAGTTCACTCTCAGCCGCTGCTGTTAGCATCTCAGCAAAGAACAAGCGGTTGGCAGGACACAAAGAGGAGACGCCAGGATCTGCTCAAAGCAGCGGTGATGCTGCAGAACCTACGTTGTGGGGAACCGGCCCGGTCTGGTCACCACCCGGTGGATGGAGGAGGGTTGGAGCAGCTTTCAGAGCGAAGGTCAGTGATCTGTCCCCTCACTGAGGCGTAAGGAGACAGATCGTCCTCGTCTGTACATCGTGTTGATGAACCAGGACATTCACCGATGGCTACGAGGGGAAAAGGGGAGTCAGTAGGTACTAGTACACATAAGTACTAGTATACTGTAAGTACTAGTACACATAAGTACTAGTATACTGTAAGTACTAGTACACATAGGTACTATTATACTGTAAGTACTAGTACACATAAGTACTACTATACTGTAAGTACTAGTACACATAGGTACTATTATACTGTAAGTACTAGTACACATAAGTACTAGTATACTGTAAGTACTAGTACACATAGGTACTAGTATACTGTAAGTACTAGTACACATAGGTACTATTATACTGTAAGTACTAGTACACATAGGTACTATTATACTGTAAGTACTAGTACACATAGGTACTATTATACTGTAAGTACTAGTACACATAAGTACTAGTATACATAAGTACTAGTACACATAGGTACTATTATACTGTAAGTACTAGTACACATAGGTACTATTATACTGTAAGTACTAGTACACATAAGTACTAGTATACTGTAAGTACTAGTACACATAGGTACTATTATACTGTAAGTACTAGTACACATAAGTACTAGTATACTGTAAGTACTAGTACACATAAGTACTAGTATACTGTAAGTACTAGTACACATAGGTACTATTATACTGTAAGTACTAGTACACATAAGTACTAGTATACTGTAAGTACTAGTACACATAAGTACTAGTATACTGTAAGTACTAGTACACATAGGTACTATTATACTGTAAGTACTAGTACACATAAGTACTAGTATACTGTAAGTACTAGTATACTGTAAGTACTAGTACACATAGGTACTATTATACTGTAAGTACTAGTACACATAAGTACTAGTATACTGTAAGTACTAGTACACATAGGTACTATTATACTGTAAGTACTAGTACACATAAGTACTAGTATACTGTAAGTACTAGTACACATAAGTACTAGTATACTGTAAGTACTAGTACACATAGGTACTATTATACTGTAAGTACTAGTACACATAAGTACTAGTATACTGTAAGTACTAGTACACATAGGTACTATTATACTGTAAGTACTAGTACACATGAGTACTAGTATCCTGTAAGTACTGGTATCCTGTAAGTACTGGTATCCTGTAAGTACTGGTATCCTGTAAGTACTAGTATACTGTAAGTACTGGTATCCTGTAAGTACTAGTATCCTGTAAGTACTGGTATCCTGTAAGTACTAGTATACTGTAAGTACTAGTACACATAGGTACTATTATACTGTAAGTACTAGTACACATAAGTACTAGTATACTGTAAGTACTAGTACACATAGGTACTATTATACTGTAAGTACTAGTACACATGAGTACTAGTATCCTGTAAGTACTAGTATCCTGTAAGTACTGGTATCCTGTAAGTACTGGTATACTGTAAGTACTGGTATCCTGTAAGTACTAGTATCCTGTAAGTACTGGTATCCTGTAAGTACTAGTATCCTGTAAGTACTGGTATCCAGTAAGTACTAGTATACTGTAAGTACTAGTACACATAGGTACTATTATACTGTAAGTACTGGTATCCTGTAAGTACTAGTATCCTGTAAGTACTGGTATCCTGTAAGTACTAGTATCCTGTAAGTACTAGTATCCTGTAAGTACTGGTATCCTGTAAGTACTAGTATACTGTAAGTACTAGTACACATAGGTACTATTATACTGTAAGTACTGGTATCCTGTAAGTACTAGTATCCTGTAAGTACTGGTATCCTGTAAGTACTGGTATCCTGTAAGTACTGGTATCCTGTAAGTACTAGTATCCTGTAAGTACTAGTATACTGTAAGTACTGGTATCCTGTAAGTACTAGTATCCTGTAAGTACTGGTATCCTGTAAGTACTAGTATACTGTAAGTACTAGTACACATAGGTACTATTATACTGTAAGTACTAGTACACATAAGTACTAGTATACTGTAAGTACTAGTACACATGAGTACTAGTATCCTGTAAGTACTAGTATCCTGTAAGTACTGGTATCCTGTAAGTACTGGTATACTGTAAGTACTGGTATCCTGTAAGTACTGGTATCCTGTAAGTACTGGTATCCTGTAAGTACTAGTATCCTGTAAGTACTGGTATCCTGTAAGTACTAGTATACTGTAAGTACTGGTATCCTGTAAGTACTAGTATACTGTAAGTACTAGTACACATAGGTACTATTATACTGTAAGTACTAGTACACATAAGTACTAGTATACTGTAAGTACTAGTACACATGAGTACTAGTATCCTGTAAGTACTAGTATCCTGTAAGTACTGGTATCCTGTAAGTACTAGTATCCTGTAAGTACTAGTATCCTGTAAGTACTGGTATCCTGTAAGTACTGGTATCCTGTAAGTACTAGTATCCTGTAAGTACTGGTATCCTGTAAGTACTGGTATCCTGTAAGTACTAGTATCCTGTAAGTACTAGTATCCTGTAAGTACTGGTATCCTGTAAGTACTGGTATCCTGTAAGTACTAGTATCCTGTAAGTACTGGTATCCTGTAAGTACTGGTATCCTGTAAGTACTAGTATCCTGTAAGTACTAGTATCCTGTAAGTACTAGTATACTGTAAGTACTGGTATCCTGTAAGTACTAGTATCCTGTAAGTACTGGTATCCTGTAAGTACTAGTATCCTGTAAGTACTAGTATCCTGTAAGTACTGGTATCCTGTAAGTACTGGTATCCTGTAAGTACTAGTATCCTGTAAGTACTGGTATCCTGTAAGTACTAGTATCCTGTAAGTACTGGTATCCTGTAAGTACTAGTATACTGTAAGTACTAGTACACATAGGTACTATTATACTGTAAGTACTAGTACACATAAGTACTAGTATACTGTAAGTACTAGTACACATGAGTACTAGTATCCTGTAAGTACTAGTATCCTGTAAGTACTGGTATCCTGTAAGTACTGGTATACTGTAAGTACTGGTATCCTGTAAGTACTGGTATCCTGTAAGTACTGGTATCCTGTAAGTACTAGTATCCTGTAAGTACTGGTATCCTGTAAGTACTAGTATACTGTAAGTACTAGTACACATAGGTACTATTATACTGTAAGTACTAGTACACATAAGTACTAGTATACTGTAAGTACTAGTACACATGAGTACTAGTATCCTGTAAGTACTAGTATCCTGTAAGTACTGGTATCCTGTAAGTACTGGTATACTGTAAGTACTGGTATCCTGTAAGTACTAGTATCCTGTAAGTACTGGTATCCTGTAAGTACTGGTATACTGTAAGTACTGGTATCCTGTAAGTACTAGTATCCTGTAAGTACTAGTATCCTGTAAGTACTGGTATCCTGTAAGTACTGGTATCCTGTAAGTACTAGTATCCTGTAAGTACTGGTATCCTGTAAGTACTGGTATCCTGTAAGTACTAGTATCCTGTAAGTACTAGTATCCTGTAAGTACTAGTATACTGTAAGTACTGGTATCCTGTAAGTACTAGTATCCTGTAAGTACTGGTATCCTGTAAGTACTAGTATCCTGTAAGTACTAGTATCCTGTAAGTACTAGTATCCTGTAAGTACTGGTATCCTGTAAGTACTGGTATCCTGTAAGTACTAGTATCCTGTAAGTACTGGTATCCTGTAAGTACTAGTATCCTGTAAGTACTGGTATCCTGTAAGTACTAGTATACTGTAAGTACTAGTACACATAGGTACTATTATACTGTAAGTACTAGTACACATAAGTACTAGTATACTGTAAGTACTAGTACACATGAGTACTAGTATCCTGTAAGTACTAGTATCCTGTAAGTACTGGTATCCTGTAAGTACTGGTATACTGTAAGTACTGGTATCCTGTAAGTACTGGTATCCTGTAAGTACTGGTATCCTGTAAGTACTAGTATCCTGTAAGTACTGGTATCCTGTAAGTACTAGTATACTGTAAGTACTAGTACACATAGGTACTATTATACTGTAAGTACTAGTACACATAAGTACTAGTATACTGTAAGTACTAGTACACATGAGTACTAGTATCCTGTAAGTACTAGTATCCTGTAAGTACTGGTATCCTGTAAGTACTGGTATACTGTAAGTACTGGTATCCTGTAAGTACTAGTATCCTGTAAGTACTAGTATCCTGTAAGTACTGGTATCCTGTAAGTACTGGTATCCTGTAAGTACTAGTATCCTGTAAGTACTGGTATCCTGTAAGTACTGGTATCCTGTAAGTACTAGTATCCTGTAAGTACTAGTATCCTGTAAGTACTAGTATACTGTAAGTACTGGTATCCTGTAAGTACTAGTATCCTGTAAGTACTGGTATCCTGTAAGTACTAGTATACTGTAAGTACTAGTACACATAGGTACTATTATACTGTAAGTACTGGTATCCTGTAAGTACTAGTATCCTGTAAGTACTGGTATCCTGTAAGTACTAGTATCCTGTAAGTACTAGTATCCTGTAAGTACTAGTATCCTGTAAGTACTGGTATCCTGTAAGTACTGGTATCCTGTAAGTACTAGTATCCTGTAAGTACTGGTATCCTGTAAGTACTAGTATCCTGTAAGTACTAGTATACGAGGGGAGGCAGGGTCTAGTTGTCCCTGTGAACACACGTCATATTTTCATATGATAAAAATCAGTTCAAAGTAATTTATATGAACTTTGCAAGTTTTCAGCCACTTCAGACCTAATTCAGACCTAATCCAACATTATCAGCTTCATTCTGTGTTTTCTGGCTGCCAGCCGTGATAATAACAACCATCATTACCAGAACACGAGGGCTCTTCACACTAACAAGCTGCACTTTTCACCGGGATCATTATCTCAAAGTACATTAGTTAGAAAATGTTACATTGAGACCTGTAGACGTGCTTTAAAGCGTGACCTCGCTCAGAACACAAAGGGTTAAATGCATGGAAGCTGGACATGCTTCTCTTCAGCTGTGACCAAATTAAAGGCAGGGGATATGGTGGCACTTTGTTTTCGACTCTCGAGTGTGATTCGGGAATCGGATCCAGTTTCCCAGCCGGCAGACAACAGGTGCTGGTGCCAGTTGTTCTTTTGTCTCATTACGCTTGCTGTGGACTGAAAGTGGAGCCAGCACCTGTTAACATTCCTCAGTGGTTGTGAAAACTGAACTGAAGGACGGGAAAGAGCAGAAACTTTGTGGTGAAATACGTGTTTCACACGGGAAATGAAACAAAAAGTGAATTCATTTGTTTCTTTTTCTCTCTTGGTTGTGACGCATTTACCCAAAGTGCATTTCACTACCTTCAGCTCCCTGGGGGGTTGTTGCTCAGAGATCCTGAAGGTGTGGTGGACGGCTCAGCTCTGGTCACAGCTGTGTGCGGCTGTGGGAAGGCTCTGATGTCATGTGTACTGGGATCCTCTGGGACGCGGGAATGGAGCGATGAGGAGGGAGCGAAGGCCTGAAACCGGACGCCTGCTGATGTAATTAATGAAGGTCCACGAGGAACCACCTGCTGCACATTTACTGCACAAGAAACACGTCAGTTCAGCAGGTAGAAACGAAGACGCATCAGGTCTGTGCAGGAGAAACACGAGGAAGGTTGGAGTCTGACAGCTACAGTGACCTAACCGCTCGATACTTCACTCCCTGCTTTATGGAGCTGGAGTCCTGCCCAGAGGAACAGCTGGATGATGTCATGCAGCACACACACGATGTCCTGGTAGTTTCTATAGAGAGACGTCAAATAACGAGGATGATCATCATAGTGGGTGGGGTTGACCGATGGGGGTGCGGGGCGTTCTCAGGCCTGACCCCAGGGCCGTGTGCTAGCGGGACCATATGCAAGTATGTTTGTGCATCGTGTTCCGCCTGCACCAACCAATGCACAGAATCGGGTTCGGTTCTCCTCCTCCATAAGAAGCTAAATATGGAAACAGTGATTGGAAATTGTTTAGACAACCTGAAATGGTTTATCCTGGGGCTGAGCACAGCTCACAGATCAAAGCAGAGGAAACATGAATCACACAGAGTTTCTGTGCGGAAACAAACCTTCTTCCTCTTGACAGACACAATCCTGAGGAGAACGCAGAGAAAGATGCAGACGTGAGACTCTTTGTTTGGTCCTGGTGTCGTTGGTGCTACCTTCACCCACCGTGTGGCTGCACTGACAGATGGAGGCCGTGATTCCTTTTCAAACACTCATTCCGTTTCATTTCGACAGCACTTAGACCTGACGCAGCTGAACCCAACGCTCCTTTGCTCTCTCGCTTCGTCCCTCCTTAGGACCAGCTCCACCGCGCTCACACATCCTGCCTGCTCTGCTCAGCGATAACTGATCCACCCTCTGAAGAGCATCGTCTCCGTTTACCTTCTCCTGGGACGGACCCGGGAAATAGTGCAGAGAGATGGAAAACTGCCGAATGACAGCTTTGTGGCCCCACAAGCGAATGAATGTTTAAATCCTAACCTAACATGTATATAAACACATTTCTCTTCCCTACATATAGTGTCCGACCCGGGTTTGGCCCACGCTATCCACCAGCTAGCTGGCTACTGCTGCTACTCCGGTGCAGAGCGTACTCGTGCTCCGTACACCGCTCGGCCCCGAGCACCTCATGCTCAGGAAAAGCAAGCAGAGTGAGAGCTCTGTCAGCCTGCTCCAAAGAAGCAGCAGCTTTATTGGCTTCGTACACAGAACGAGGCTCCACATAAAGGACACACAACTGTCCTGAAGTATGAACAAAGCTCAGGCCGCTGCAGCAGCAAAGACATGGGTCGAATAAGTACGAGAAGAAAAGCTTCCCGTGCTTTTCAGACAGACGGGAGCAGCTGACTCACTCAGAGCAGGGTGATGACATCATGGTGTGATGTCAGCACGGCCCAGACACCGAGGGATCATTTTCCCATCACGTAAAAGGGCGAACGTTTGGAAAAGCACGATGTAAACATGACGCTTGTGTTTTATCCATTACACACGAGCAGCTCGCCCTGAAAAAGCTCAGACCTGAAAACTGGACAAGACCAGGAGTCACATCAGCCTCAGCCTCAGGTTCAGTGGAACCAAAGACCCAAACAGGCGACAATTGACAATGATGAGGCTGCTGGTCCGTAAGTACTAGTAAACCGTAGGTACTAGTAAACCGTAGGTACTAGTAAACCGTAAGTACTAGTAAACCGTAAGTACTGGTAAACCGTAGGTACTAGTATACCGTAAGTACTAGTAAACCGTAGGTACTAGTAAACCGTAGGTACTAGTAAACCGTAAGTACTAGTATACCGTAAGTACTAGTAAACCGTAAGTACTGGTAAACCGTAAGTACTGGTATACCGTAGGTACTAGTAAACCGTAGGTACTAGTAAACCGTAAGTACTAGTATACCGTAAGTACTAGTAAACCGTAGGTACTGGTAAACCGTAAGTACTGGTATACCGTAAGTACTAGTATACCGTAAGTACTGGTAAACCGTAAGTACTGGTATACCGTAAGTACTAGTATACCGTAAGTACTAGTAAACCGTAGGTACTAGTAAACCGTAGGTACTAGTAAACCGTAAGTACTAGTATACCGTAAGTACTAGTAAACCGTAAGTACTGGTAAACCGTAAGTACTAGTATACCGTAAGTACTAGTAAACCGTAAGTACTGGTAAACCGTAAGTACTGGTATACCGTAGGTACTGGTAAACCGTAAGTACTAGTAAACCGTAGGTACTAGTAAACCGTAGGTACTAGTAAACCGTAAGTACTAGTATACCGTAAGTACTAGTAAACCGTAAGTACTGGTAAACCGTAAGTACTAGTATACCGTAAGTACTAGTAAACCGTAAGTACTGGTAAACCGTAAGTACTGGTATACCGTAGGTACTGGTATACCGTAAGTACTAGTAAACCGTAGGTACTAGTAAACCGTAAGTACTAGTATACCGTAAGTACTAGTAAACCGTAAGTACTGGTAAACCGTAAGTACTAGTAAACCGTAAGTACTAGTAAACCGTAAGTACTGGTAAACCGTAAGTACTGGTAAACCGTAAGTACTGGTATACCGTAAGTACTAGTAAACCGTAAGTACTGGTAAACCGTAAGTACTAGTAAACCGTAGGTACTAGTATACCGTAAGTACTAGTAAACCGTAGGTACTAGTATACCGTAAGTACTGGTATACCGTAAGTACTAGTAAACCGTAAGTACTAGTATACCGTAAGTACTAGTAAACCGTAAGTACTGGTAAACCGTAAGTACTAGTATACCGTAAGTACTAGTATACCGTAAGTACTAGTAAACCGTAAGTACTGGTAAACCGTAAGTACTGGTAAACCGTAAGTACTGGTATACTGTAAGTACTAGTAAACCGTATATACCAGTATACTGTAAGTACTGGTAAACCGTAAGTACTAGTATACCGTAAGTACTAGTAAACCGTAAGTACTGGTAAACCGTAAGTACTAGTATACCGTAAGTACTGGTATACCGTAAGTACTAGTAAACCGTAAGTACTGGTATACCGTAAGTACTAGTAAACCGTAAGTACTAGTAAACCGTAAGTACTAGTACTGTAAGTACCAGTATACTGTAAGTACTGGTAAACCGTAAGTACTGGTATAGTGTAAGTACTAGTATTCTGTAAGTACTAGTAAACCGTAAGTACTGGTATACTGTAAGTACTAGTAAACCGTAAGTACCAGTATACTGTAAGTACTAGTAAACCGTGAGTACCAGTATACTGTAAGTACTAGTAAACCGTAAGTACTAGTACTGTAAGTACTAGTAAACCGTAAGTACTGGTATAGTGTAAGTACTAGTACTGTAAGTACTAGTAAACCGTGAGTACCAGTATAGTGTAAGTACTAGTAAACCGTAAGTACTAGTACTGTAAGTACTAGTATTCTGTAAGTACTAGTAAACCGTAAGTACTGTGAAAAAGAGTTTCCCCCTGGTGTCCTACAGCTGGCGGCTCCCGGGCAGGTGAGCAGACCACACTCACCTGCTGCTCGCTACTGCACATGCTCACAGAGAAGACACACTTACCTCCCTGTGTGTGTCCATGGTGTGTTCACCACATTCACGTGTGTGCTCACTCATTGGCATGTGCACAAAATGCACCTCTCCCCCACTCTGCAACTTTTTCCTCGCCTCATTTGCTTCATGTCGAAGGGGCTGATTAAATATTTAAAGTGCGAAGTACTTTCCCTTGGCATCAGGTGTAACTCACGCCTGCGTCTCCGCCTGCTGCTCGGCGCAGTATTAAAGCAGGCAGAGGGTCTTCAGTGGCCTCGCTTCACATGCCCCCGACTGCAGGACTGCGGCCCCTAATTGTCACAGGTGAATCCCGTTGACACGACGCGTGTGCAGCGCTCAGCTCATTCCACACAGTTATTAAGTGCGTTGGCTGACAGTCGAACATCGTAGCGTCTCAACCGTCTCTGCTCTGTTTTAGGCGTAAAGCAGCGGGAACATAACTAACAGCAGAACGTTAATATAGCGTATTCCAGGATGGGCTGGGTCACGTTCAGCTAAACGAACCCGTTTATTATTTCGAAAAGTGGCTTAATAGAAATATTTCAGTAGCAGAAGATGAAGAACATTCTAAAGCTTAAAACTTATGAAACGTGAACACGCTCAGAGCAGCTCGTATTGTAAAATAGAACAGTGGAGAAAGCTCGACACCCTGCGAGGGCCAGGTTATATGAAAGTACTCTTCTAAAACGCATATCCTGTTCTCTGGAACCTTTCTAATCTGTGAAAACAATACGCTTCCACTCTGAAGCACAGCCTCACAGCCTATAGAGGCAGAACAATAGATGGCAGTGTTCGGCACCTCCACACGTCTAAGCTCTGCTGAACAGACAATTCAGGGGCTGTAAGAAAGTCACAGTGGGCGGCTGGTTCGACATCAAAGCGTACAGTCACAAAGGTACAGTGAAGAGGATCTATGCCTAAATGTCTGTTTTGTACAAGGAGTGAATTGTGACTTTAATCCATTTAGGTGCGAACCTCCTCCAAAAAGGATCCCTTCAATGGAAGATGAGTAATAAAGCGAAAGAAGCCACATCCATGCTCTACCTTAATCCCACACACTCTCATTTCTGTCACTAATCTGACAGATTTATACCCTTTTATTACCTAAATATGCCGCCTTCAACAGTTTCACCTCACAGAGAATCCGATTTCAACACGTTGAAGTTAGCAGCACTTCTTCATGGCCTCTGAGAACATGTTATCTTTGTGGCAACAGGTGACAGCGAGGACCTTGTTACGTTTCCGTCTGTTGGATCCAGGTATTATGTCGTCAGGGCCTGAAGTCTGGAGGCATTTTTAGACGCGATGGCAGTAATAACCTGCTGACGCCCAAGCCGAGCTTTTTTGGAGCTTTCAATGCAACTGGTCCTTCTCTGCTTCCTGTTGCGTTGCGCAGCTGTGAGTAGTTGGATGCTGATGCATTCAGACGAACGAGGGTTAACCTCAACCCGTTCTGACGTCTGACTAAACCCTGGGCCTTGTCTCGTGCGGTCGGTTTCCTTGTTCTCGGCTGCGTCTGTCCGTCTTAGCCGCTTCGTGACGTACTGTAAGTGTTCGGTTCTTTCCAGCCGGAGCTACCAGAAGCTTTCGCCCTCACTTTCTGCACGGCCTCAGATGCACTCTGAGGTGTTTCATCACATGCTTGGAAAGAAGATAGAAAACCTCTCAGGTTGAATCCAGTGGGCGGAGGTGAGTTTTTGTGAAACGGCTGTGTAAGAGGTGCTTGTTTTCCCACAAGTCTTCAGGGAATCCCCCTCTTCTCTCTCTGCTGTAAACCAGCTTCACCACTGATGGACGTCTCTGTTTGGCAGGTGCTCATACACTTGGCGCCTACTGTTGCCCACAGCGATGAGGCTGTCAGGCCAAGCCTTCCGAGAGTGCAGGGGAACATTATATTTCACATTATCTCAGAACAATAGGTCATTTCCTGCTCGCTGCAGGCCAGAGAGGCTGATCGGGGGCTGCCAAGCTCCAGGAAGGCAGCGGAGACTGCAGGAGAGGCTGAGGTCTGACGGGGGCTGCGTGAAATTGATGAATTGTTAGGTAGGTGGTTTCAGAGTGGGTGTGATCTGCACTAACGTCCCAGTCAGAGTAATTCACATGTGATTTGAACGGAAACATGTGGCCGTAACTCGGTAGCTTGAAGCCGGTTCGTCAGTCAGTTTCCTCTGGTGCCAGCTCGAGTTAAACGTATGACGTCTGCTGGACGACTGCCATGACCTGAGACATTACACGGTAAGAACCATCAGGCCGGCCTGCTCCAGGCTTTTAGCATGATTTACTTTCCTGAATTGCTGGGGGACGTAAAACTGCAGCAGCTGAGCAGGTTTCAACACTCTGCGGTTGCATGAAGAGGTCAGTCAGGGCTACTGGCTCAAGCCCGACCCCACCCAGACCCATGCAGAAATCTGGAGCAGACGCCAAATACTTCGCAACCTCTGGAAATACCTTCTCTCTCTTCCATTTCTTTGGGTTGCGTAACTGCTCTTGTGTTGTATTATTGAAACGTTTGGCTCTGATTAGCGCAGCAGATGAAACGGCTAAATGCTAATGTGTGATTTCCCAGGGGGCCGCCAGCTTCATGAACTGCAGGTGTTTGTAGGGAGGAGGAGGGCTTTTACAGCATATCACTGCCAATTATGCCCAGCACCGTTTGTATATTCTCTTCTCATCGGGGCAGGTAAACACTGAAGGTTCGATTCAGACTTAGTGCCTTCGGATGTGGAAACCCTCCTCCTGCTGCCCATGAGGTGTGTGAGCTGTTAACATCATCCAGGCATTAGCTGCTAGAGATGTTGGGGCCTCTTTGGCTCTGCTCGAGCAAATAACATGGTATTGATTATCTTGAGGGACTCAAACCCTCCCACGTATCAGCCCTAGGTCACAGATCTGTGCTCTTCCATGATCTGCGGTACCTGCGTTTATTTCTCCAGCCAAGCTTCCCAGGTGTAGAGCGTCCTGCTTTGCATTTATCTCGGGGGGGGGTTTTATAGCCCTGGTTCAGGCTGAAGGCCTCCAGCTGTGAGCAGCGGCTGGACCGTGCAGCCGATGTCCAAGGTGCGTGACTCTGCTTGCTGCCGCTCCATCCGGCCACACCTGGCTCCAGCCCTCCCTCCCTCCGAGACGCTGTTTCTAAGCCGGCGGCCTCCTGGCTTCCCTTTGCTACACTGCTGCAGCTTCACGTCATGTAGTTCAGGCCTGAAAGCATCAGAAAATGAGGATGGAGGAGGATTATTTGTGGGTCCTGACAGGACGTGGGCCTCAGGGTGAGGTGCACTGTGAAGAAGGAAGGGAAGTGAGGTCTGAAAAATGGGACTAATGTAAAAGAGAGGATGAGTATAATTGATTTTGACGACTGGAGTCGGATGGCGGCCTCCCCCAGGGGAGACGGTGAGCGCATCCTGACTACACTCACCGCTGTGGGGAAGCGACGGGACGGGACCGTCTTTCTTTGTGGATTCTACACACACGGAGCTCGATTAGCATGAAATCCATCACGTCTCAGCCTTTAGCTGGCAGCGTCACACGCTGCATGGAGGAGCTGATGAACCTGTCCCACCAACCACTGGTGCCTCTTTCCTGTCTTAATTGCAGGTAGAAGAAGAAAGATGAGACGTTGCATTTGCACACACACAACCACCATCCTGTGTCCTCGTATTAGTCCACACACACAAAGAAATAAATGACAGATTCAGATGCCTGCTTACTTGCTAACCTAGTTAGCTTTTGTGCTCCAGCAACAGAAAGCTCCTCGTTCATGTGCGTGTGCCTGGAATTACTGCATTGATGGTAGTTGCAGATGTGTGTGTACCTGCTTAGAAGGGCCACTGTGTTCTCCAGCAGCCTGATTCATTAACCTTATGTGCAAGACATCTCAGTGAATGTAGGTTACTGCTCAGGCAGACGTAATTCCCCACAGGCAAAGAGTGGCATTAGCATCCAGTTATCGCGCCACATTCCCTGCAGCTAGAACGACTCCAGAAAGATGCTCCCCGTCTGGGCTGGACACAGGCAGGTAGAGAGACACTCGTGGAAGTAAGAGTAAAGCAAGGAGGACGGGATGGGCTGACGGCCCGTCGTGCCAGAGCAAGGCAGCTCTCTTTGGAGCTACAGGAGGTTCCGTTCGACCCAATGTGAGCTCTGCCTGATCTGAATTCCCCATCAGCCTAAGAGAAGCTCATTGTGAGGCAGAATCAGCTGCCTTTTGTACGGAGTCAGGGTGCAGAGGCTTTATGAGAACAGATGGCAGAAATCCCCCCGGGCCAACGGCGTCTAACCCGCTCAACACTGGAGATCTTGACCATCTGGACCAAAGGCCGATGAGCAGCATCCCTGTAGCGGATTCCCCGCTGAAAAGACACGGAAGAGGAGCAGGCTCACGGGAAGCAGTCACAACGTACTGTGCGAGAATGAAGACGTACGTAGACGCCGCAGGGTCCCGTGATCTGAGCTGCTGCTCATCAGAGAAGAACCAAGTACGTGTTGATTCGGAGGCTCACATTAAACTCACCTGGGTCTGCTGACTGTTACTCACATCAGCAGGGAATCATGCAGAACATTCCCGTTTCACGGAGGCGTCTGATGTCCACTGTTCCATGCCAGCGTTCGCTGGAGAGAAACTCTGTCAAAGCTGCTCTTCTGGCCGAATGAAAGTCTCCAAATTTTTTTGATTTGGCACAGTCATGTTTCATACTGAAGCGCGTGACTATTGGTCTTAAGAGAGTTCGTGTATGTATTGTTGAGACTGGATGTCACCTGGTTCGCCTGTTCATCAGTGTATGACATCATCAGTAATGTCTCTTTAGAAATCACAGCGACCACATTCCTTGTTTTTACAACATTATTGTAAGCGAGAATTTTTTTGCAGACTGAAGAAATTCATGCACACGTTTACTGGGGACACGTGAAGTTCGACTAATCAAACCAGTGAGGATTTAGCGCGACGTGTACTTGAGTACGATGTTGGAAGTGCAAACCGAATTACAGACACTAGCGTTGTCATGGTTCAGGCTTCTAGAGCTGAAGGCTCTGTGCAGTTCTAACCACGCTGTCATCTCTACATATTCTAAAACGAGGACGACAACAGGCAGCTGGGTTCAGCGTCGCGTTGCTTTGTCACATGGGAGCTGATGCACGTTTTAGACAAAAGCACCGAAGACGCTCGTATTCCTGCACACGTAGCGCTTAATCTTTTTCCTTTTCATGAGACTGACACAGGCATCGAATCCAAATCCCAGTAAGCCCGTACAGCAGAGTGCTGCTGTGACGTACCTGCTTATCCTCCTGAGGTGTCTCCTTCCCTGCTCCATTTAGAACCACAGCCCAGCTGGATCAATGCCTTTCTCCGGCCGCCCGCCATCAATTATTCACCTGATCAGGCCTGCAGCTCATTAGATGACTAATCTGGGAGGGTGAGGAGAGACAGGACACTTTGAAACCTGAGACCCGGCAGCAGCAGGGAGGAGGGCGGATCACGTCTCCAGACTGGGGGAGATGGAAGGAAGGTTCATAGACGTGGGATTACCGACTTGTACATCTAAGTCCTGACATCCAGGAGGGTTAATAAATCTTTGATGAAACCATAGATTCACTTTGAGGAACACGTATCACCAACACAGAGCTCGTGCCCAGAGAAGCTTCACGGATCTCAGTGTATTACGACAGGTCCGCAACGCAGCAGCGCGTCAGCCTCCACGGAGTGCGAGTCAGCGAAGAGTGTTCAGCTCTTTACTGGCCTATGAATCCGCTCCGCGCTCGACGCACTGCGAGGTCTCCACCTCAGCGCTGCATGAAACAGACGTCAGACACACAAAGCGTCGCCACTTCCTCGCTATCTAAACACTTCCAGGACCATCGTTGTGTTGATGAGTGTGCGACTCAAAGATCCAAAGACAGAACGAAGGAAAGGGAACAACCCCCAGTTCCCCTTCGTTCCCACTCATCCTGAACAATCAGGAGGGTGGCTTTGATCTCCTCTGTCCCCCCTGAGAGGCAGCGCGACGGTTGTGCTACAGCTCTGATTAAAGGGAAATATGCATCGCCGTACAGCACTTTCCTTTTTATCTGCTCGTGCGATGTGGCGTGATGGCGACGCTCCATTGGGCCTGCTATGGACTGATGTTGCAGCTTTATCGCACTCTTGTTTGAAACGAGTCCTCGTACAGAAGTTGAGATAAACCTAACTTGGGGAGATAGGAGCCGTCGCTTATTGGACAGCACGAATCGCATTCGAAGTGACCTTTGACCTTGGACGCAGGGTCATGTGTTTCCAGCTCAATTAGACCTAAGGACCTGCATTCCACACTGGTGTGGCAAAGTCTATCAGGGCCGGGCCTGCAACAGAGCAGAGAGCATTGGTGACCACAACTTCCCTGTCCCTCTCATCAGTGCATATGGAAACTGTGTTTGGTAAAAACAAAGCGATCTGGGGACGCGGACGCACAGACTAACGCTGGGCTAATAAGAGACATCACACAACCGTTCACAAAGCATATGTGTATTCTCATAAACACCAGGTTCTTCAGGTACACAGTCACAAACACAAACAGTTCAGTCGACACATTACGTTGTATAACCTCATTTTGAAATGTTCACTTCCGGACGTGTGCTGACAGTCGTGTATTTCTCCTCTGAGGAAAAGAGTCTGACCCTTAGTTCCGTCATCCTTGGTTTGCATGGAGGGCACGAAAACAAAGGCCCGTTCACCGATGAGCACTCAAACGTGGCATTCAATGAACAGCAGTAGAGACGCTGTAGATCAGCAACTCGTGTAACATGTCCACATCAGTGCTTTGTCTTCATTCACAGTCCACGGTGGCGTCACACACTTAAGGACAGCTCTGAATGGCTTCTGCTGATATATTCTGATGGTTCTCTCCTGCACTGTGACCGAACAAAGCAGCTGATTCACTAGTTACTCTATGTAAATATATATGTTTTTCTCAATATATCTATGTTCTCTATCTATAGAACTCTATATAGAGTAGCATATACTTTTGGTAGGATGTTTAAAACATTCAAGTACATTCACTGAACCCTGTGATATTTTATTCTTCATATCAAAGATAAACAGACAAATGTGAAGAGCGCTACTTGTCATGTTGTGATGTCCTCCCACAAATACGACAAGTATCCCCCACATTAGAAGCAAACATAGCACACGTCTCAGAGCTGCTTCTCTAGGGACCAAGCACAAGCATAAATATACTAAAGGACCTCTGTACTCATCTAGAATATAAAATAGCATATTTTTCTGGACTTGACAACAGTTTAGATCAACTCTAATCAGAGAGTACGGGTGCACACCACATCCACAGGTGCGTACATGAGCTGGAGACAACATGTAGGCAAGTTGTTGGTCTCCTTAGCGCATTTACTAAATCAGCTAAAAGTATTTTTCAGTGGTTAAAAGCATAATTGCAACACTCACTTGTACAATCACTAAAGTGAACAGACCCTTGGCATGTTACAAGATACGCACAGGCATTAATGAACAAGTGGACGAGCTCAGCCCTGGCCTACAGACGACCACACTGATGATAAGCCACATCACGCATGAACAGCATTGTGTTTCCAGAAGGCCACGAGGGCTCAGTGCTCCTGACTGAAGGTCTGAACCTGGGGACGGTTCACGTCACAGCTGGTACATTGTCCATCACAAGAGCAATGTTCCACGACTAGATCGTGTTCATTTGTACTAATCCGTGTGCCCTTAATATGAGACTCACACTTCTCATTGTTTTAAAGGGTGTATTTTCATGTTCATATTCGGCCTCTGGTGTCAAACGTGTGCTTTGTGAGATTTCTGCCTGCACCCGAACAAACCTCCAGAGGTAAATGGGATTTTTTTGTGTGGAGGCTACAGCATTTAAAAATTAATGAACTGAGCTGCTGAGGAAAGAAATGATTTCTTGTTTGAGGACCTTTGTTGCATTAATGATCACACAGATGCAAAAATGCAATCTTAGTGTTTGACTACTGAAATGTACATTGTCATTAGAATGGAGGCAGAAAATATCAGTGGACACATAAAACCAAATTACCTGCATGTCTAAATACCACAAGGGCTAAAAATGCCTTTAACTCTTTTAGCTGGGTTATAAATTAACCATATAACATTTAAATAAGCAGTAGAAAAAAATAAAATATGTCATTTCCAACAAGATATTAAATACATAACTCCATTGTCAGAACAGTGCAATCGAAATACCGAGAAAAATAATATTGTTTATAAAACTGGATTCTCTGACCTAGTGAGAATGTCCCTTATGAATTCTAGCACAACGATGCTTCTCACCATTGGGTTGATATCTTCTCTCGTCTTTTGTTTTTTGTTTACGTCAAATGGCTCAACTGGTGAAAGAAGCATCAAGCGATAAAAGACACAAGCGAGACTCTCGATCCCTGTGCTGCTGAGTGGACTGGGTATGTATGGCGAGCAGCTGGCTAGTGTGGGCTTGGAGCGGGAGTGTCCAGGTCGCCGTCTACCTCGCACTCTTCCTGTCCGGAGTAGGAGCTCAAGGCGTCCCACAGCAGGTTGGGTTGCTCACAGCGGTGGTGACCTCTCCAGTGCTCCATGACCCCTTCTTTACTGTTCAGCACTTGGCTGCACAGCACACAGTTAAAGGCTGCACCTGCTGAAAGGACACCAAGTTCTCCAACGCTGTCCACTGATGAGATGGCGCCACTGTCCCCCAACTCCCTACCACGGTGGTGGGACACGATGTGTCTTTTAAGCTTGGAGAAGGAGAAAAACTCTTCATCGCAGCTGCCACACTTCACCAGGTTGCGCTTCTCACTGAGCTGCCGCCTATAATGGGCGGCATACTTCACCAGCTCCTTCTCGGCCCCTCGGCCTCCCTGTACTAGCTGGCCATCCTGGGGTCGAACCGGAATCTCCTCTTCATGCACATAAAGCAAGTGCATCTTCATGTCAGCAAAGGTAGGAGTGATGGCCTGGCAGCGGCCACATTTAATCTGCAGCTCCACTGGGTCTTCACGGTCCTGCTCATCAAATGCCTCTGGAGAATCGGCCCTGTTGAGAGAGGATCAAATCCCTTGTCACGTAATCCACCATTTATTTACACGCGGAAACAATTAGTTGTGATTTATGCATAACATTCTATTCATGAGTTATACATCATATATATCGGAATCTTACCCTTCAATGTCCTCTTCATGATGGCTGATGGAAGGCTCCACAGTGAGCACCACCTTGTGAACCTCTTTGAGATGACTAAAGTACACCCCCACATATCCAAAGGCCTTTTCGCAGAACTCACAGCTCAGAGACCGCCGTGGGCGGACCTCTGAGTGGTGAAGCTTCATGTGGGTACTCAGGCTGCCGGAGTGGGCGTAGGCCTTGCGACATACAGGACAAACATAAGGCCGACTATTGCTGTGACTGTTCATGTGGCTTTGGAGGTGATGCTTGAACTGAAAGCAGCGGCTGCACGTGGGACAGCGGTGGAGTGGTCGGCTGCCTATGAACACTCTGGGATGGGAGGCGCCTCTCAGGTGGAAGGTGAGTGGGCCTGGCTGGGTGGCACAGTCGAGGGCCTTGGATGTAGTAGTGGTGGGCAGCTGATGACTTAGTACGAGTTCCTGTTCTTGGCCATCTGGGCTAATGGCCGGCAAACTAACAAGTTGGGGAACTGTCTCCATAACCAACATGGGCTTGGGTCGAATGCTCCGATATTTCTTTGAAATATCAACTTCCTTTTGTTTGGAGCCTGGAACGACTACTGTAGATTTCTCTGGGGCCCTTCTACGGAAAAAAGACAAAGACCTCTTTTTTCTGGCCTCGAATGCTAAGATGTCTTCCATCGTTTTTCTCTTTCTACCTCTCTTCTTGCCAGGTGGTTTCTGGAGAGTCCCTGTAATCGACATGAGAGTAGTCTTGGTCTGAGGTTGTACAGTAGAGTTTGGCACCTGATTGTGGCTCAAGTCGTCGGTTGTCTCGAGGGTTTTGGATTTAGAATCTACGGGGCTGTTGAGTCCTGTCTGGCTACACACACTCTTCTTCTCTGGGGACAAACTGTTGATCTTGGCTGCTGGGATAAGGGTGTTCTTCATTTTAGAGTAGGGCAAGATGGGCAGTTTACCCTTAGGTGGGGAGGGAATAATCTGCACTGCTTTGCTGAAGATGGCTGGAGACAGGACAGTGATACTGCTCTGTGGTTGCGGTACACTGGGCTTTGATTGGCACAGCCTCACCGTGGTCTTACTTTCCAACGATTTGCCATGGGAGCGTTTGACAGAAGTAGGTGGGTACTGGAGGTTCTGAACAGGGCCAGCTGCAGCAGGTAGCTCAGAGCCATCTGGTGGTCGCTCCAACTCAGAGCCGGGATACAAAACAGCATTATCTGGGAGCAGAGCAGTGACTGAGATGTCAGAAGAGGCTGGCTCAATCAAAAGCATCTGCTCCGAAGGCTCCTCTTTGGCCACTGGAGTTTCCGTTGCGGTGTTTTTTGAGTCCTGTTCTTTCTTGATGGTGGTTGATACACCACTCATCACGGACTTGGTCTGCATTGTCACAGCAACTTTGGGGGCTGTTTTCAACCAGGTAGCTGGTAGTGGTGGTGATTTGACTTTACCGGTCGCCCCCTTGCTTTTCACTGACTGGTATCTGGGAATGGGCAACTTGAGGTTCTTTGGGATTGACTGAGTTTGTTGCTGCTGTTGCTGTGGTGTCTGGGAAGAAACAGACGGGGGCAACGCCACCAGTGAGAAAGTGCCATCCTGACCCGCTATTTGCATCAGTGCATAGTTTTGGGTGGGAACGATGATTGACTTGGGGCTGGAGGCAGTGGTAGCATCAGGGAGGACGGAGGTAGGCTGGCAGGACAGGACTGCTGGGGAGGGGGAGGGCACCACGGCCGGGGCCTTGGGGGCGATGGAGCGGAACTGGAGACTCTTCATCGGAAGGGTTGAATCCACCTTCTACGAGCTGAAACAATGACAAATTTACAAACATTTTGAATATTTGTTGCTCTGAGACTAGAAACCTTTTGTAGCCTAACCTTCCCTCTGAGTACGAACCCTCAAAGCTCAACTTTCCACATGTACGACGGCAGTTTAAGGTTGGTTCACATAACACAATTCATAGGAAAAACTGAGTGTCTACATGACTTTCTGCTCTTGTGACAGCTGCCAAGGTCATTACAAGGAGTGACCTCACTGTAAGGTGTCATTACTGTGAAATGAATGTGACATAGCAAATACACTGTTAAAAAAGCAGGCGTTTGCACAAGTGTGACAAGCCGTCCCATGTCTCTCCGGTCACACAAAGCGGACTCTGTCCCCAGGCTATGGGCAAGCTGCACTCTTTGATTTGGTCTCAGCATGCAGCCATGGTACATGCTAGAGCTCTGTGGGCTTCTCCTTGTACCCCCTCACTTCCTGGAAGAATCAGTCAGTGGAGTATGAAAGCTGCCCAATGGCAGGCTCTTTACAAGATCAAGAGAGCTTCCCCATCTCTTCTCCCCCTTCACTGACCAGCAATGCAACGGGCTCAAGGCTATGAGGAGGATTTACTTCATCACCCCTTGTTAGCAAAGAATGGTGCACACTATAAATACCCAGCAGGTATAGAAGAGTTTCAGGCGCACCTCAAAGTACAACTGCAACCTCAGAGTGAGGTTTTAAACAAGTCTTTATTATCTCAATCTACTCAACACTTTCCATCCATCAATCAAAAGCCACAGGTATGGCTTCAAAAACAAAGGCAGAGCAGCCTTCAGCTATATCAATACTGTATCTCTATATCAAAAGGAGGGAGAGATTACAGTGGAATGCCTGTAACGGGCTAATTGTAAACAGATTGTGAGGTTTCAATTTCACATTTTGTCTTTCAAAAGCAGCGTTTAATACAGGCAGAGATCCAACTCCACTCTGTAATACTAATCAGTATAAAGTACAACAATCTGGAGGTGTCACAAAAGGCAACATCATTTCTCAACACAAGCCCCGTATTCATTTTCAAAGCAGCCTGGAAGCTTTCTACATATAAAAGGAGAAAAAAGAAAAACTGCAAAAGGAATATTGTTTAACAGCTGGAAGTGTTTCTGTATAGTGGGATTATTGACACAGTGCCCCTACTGCATTCCGACGCCATAAAACTGGAGATATTCCCCCTCTGTGTGGACAGTTGATTCCAGTTTGACTGTGTCTTTGGATGAAAATGCAGTGGAATAAAAATATGGCACAGGATTTCTCTGGGCATTTTATGTGGCTCTAGAAAGTAGGAGTAAGTTTTTCCTCTCCGCTGTCGTCTAGCAGCTGAGTTTCTCTTTCTATAAGTCTAAGATCTTGACCTTAATGTACAAAGTGCCTCAACACGGCTGCACAAACGAACGGAATGGAGGTGAACTGAAAACACAGGGTAAACGTGACACGTATTCATTCTACCACATGCATGAACGCGGCCACAGATGATCCAGCAGAGATAGTTGACGCCGGGGGGAGAGAACTGAAGCAGGATGGTCAGTGAGGAAAAGCAACACACCTCACACTAAACGAGACTTAATGCATCTGAGACATCAGACAGAGGAAACGCATCACAGACATTAGAATCTCTGTATGTGTCAAACCTTGTGATTAGGGTTAACATGTTGCACTGGACTAAAAGCAATCCACTGAAGAAACACAACGTTTAATGCCTTGGTGTTAACTGGCTGCCGTCTATGAACCAACCGTGTCTGTAACTGATCCCAGAACATCTGGAGCATGGCAGTGATATCCAGAGGCTCCAAAACTAACCAGGCCAATAGATTTACCAAAGGCTCCACAGCAGGAAGTGTAGCGATAACATGTCAAACACTGGTGCAGGCCACTAAACCTGTCTGCCCAGTCTCTCTTTCTCCTATTTCTCACTCCATAATTTGCTTCATGTTTTATTGTGCTCCACAATCATCCAGGTCAGAAACCAGCGACGGCCTCGTTTCTCCTGCGGCATTTCATCATAGAGTGAGAATTCACGGTCTGAATCGGCCTTAGCCGTGTTAGCCAAGCAGACGTTCGGCCCTTTTGATGGCACCGTCCTGCTTTCTACAGAAATTAGTTCAAGAAACGTTCATGGACAACACTGTGACCAGCCCACATGACAAAGTGTTTGGTCTGTACATGGACAGTTCACCAATTAAATCTAGAGAACAACGGAAAGACAGAGCACCTGAATGACTTACAATAACATAAATGTGCATCTAACAAACATTACTGTAGGTCAACTACATAAGTGTTCATTCAGATGGTGACTTTAAAAAAAAAAGGTCCCGGAGAAGAAATTCAAGAAGAGGTCACAGATGCTCCTCAATCTGCTGCTGGATTTGAAACGCCACAGCATCTAATCTGACTGGGGTCAGGGGTCAGTGCAAAAACACAGTATTTGGAGAGATGTGAGAGACGGGGGGGGATTCACACAGACAGATTATCAGGTAAAGTCAGCGGGGTGAGAGGTGAGGGTCTGCTGTTTATGCTGAGCACAGGTCAGGGTTGAGCAGGAGGGCAGCGTGGGGACGGGCCAGGCATTCACCTGGAATGGAGCAGCATCTGAGCCTGGATCACATGAAGCCAGGAAAAGCTTGGACAGCGTAACGTGCCCCTGTGCTTGTTCTGGAGACAGCGGTTAAAGTTCAACAATTTTAAAGCCTTCTCCTGTGAAAACAGTCTCACAGCACAGAGCAAAAGGAGGCAGCTTCCAAACTCGCAGCACGTTTGGGAAAAACGAGCTGAGGGCTGTGAGGTTTGTTATCTCCCATGTAGGTGAGAGAAAGGCTCATCTGGGAATCAAAGATAGAGCCTGGATGGAGGGGGTCTGGAAAGAAGTTAGGTATGTGTCTGTGTGTGTAAGAGGCCAAGCTCCCCCAGGTTTTAGCCCAGATGAAAGGCCGGGATCTGGGCTAGATAAGGGGCAGATCATGGGGGGTCGGTGCCAGCCGGCTGTGAGAAGCCATGTCCAGCGGCCATCTTTCGCCAGCCTCGTCCCTTTCTTCCCCGTACACACAAACACAGCATGACTGATTAGTAAATGTCAGAGACAGCGAGGAGACACGTTTTCTCCATTAAGACACAAAGTTTGCACGAACAAATGGGATCATATGGTTTTCTTTTCTCCTGAATGAACAACGTTTTTCTGTGCTCCATTGCTTTTCCTGCTAACTGCTCTCCGGCCCAAGGTGTGTGTGCGCAGAAGAGTCTGGGTCCGGAGAGAAAGCGGTCATGGGGAAAATGAAATCAGTGTTTGCAGAGGTCCTTGTTTCATCCCAGAGCTCTGCTGAATATAACCCCCTTCTACCTTTTCATTGGACAGAGCACTACAGCAGCATATGGCGTTCATACCATGCACACGCACAGGCTACACAAACACACACGCCCATATGTCATCCGCTGTCGCCTGAGTAAATCAATGCAAGGGAGAAATCCATTCCAATTAGGATCCCGCTGCTCTGCCCTGCATGTGGATGCAGATTGATCGATAGAGAAAGCCCACTTCTACTCCATTCCTCTAACAGAATGCGCCTTCACTCACGCCACAGAAAAAACTGAACGTACGTTCTACACATTTACGTTTCCAGGCACAACGTTCCAAGCGAAGGCAGAAAAGACGTGGTTCATACATACATCAACCCACCGTTGTGTGGTTTACGTGGTTTGTGTAAAGAATGTGTCAATAAAAAGAAAAACGTGCTTTAAGGGCAGGATGCTGTAAAGGCCTGACAACCTGTGACCTTTGACCCAACGAGTCCACGTGTCTCTGCTGAGGAAGTTGTAACAACTTCATTCACTTGTGGTCATAGATGAGCCACATGAGCACATTAGTGGACACACAAAAGGAGACGCACACGCAGCTGGCACGGCGCCGCTGTCGTACACGCGCTCAAGGTCTCCAAACTGTTAACGTGCTGCCACCTCAGGCAGTCACAGCCGCGTCTGCCAAGCAGACTTTGCTCAGCACTAAACCTTTGCGTGACCTTTCCCTCTGCTGTGACATTTGGACCTCTGTGAATAGGTCAAACAGCACTAAGGACTGGTGGAAAACGGCAGCGAGGACGAAAGCAAGGACCGAGCAGAGGGCGTCAGACGCCAGCGCAGGGAGGTGACAGTGCGTTCGCACAATTATTCTGCAGATAAGAAAGAAACATTTTAGCACCGTGAAAACATTTGTTACCGGCGGATATTTGATTGGATAAATGTGCAGAGTCACTGATGTCAGGAAGCTGCTGTAAGCTGAGTGACCAACAGCCACAAAACAGGAAGTGACCACACACTGCTATGCTACAAAAGACTCAGATAACCCACAGAAAAACAAAGACAGTGGCGAAAACGCAACCTAAGATGCCACAGGACGCTGCACATTCCCCAACAACATGCAAGAGTGGGAGGTGCCCAAAGTTTCAAAATGAACAACAGTCTGTTTTCTGCTTCCTCTAAAATCAACAGAATATTTCTCTGGGGTAGGTGCACGTCTGAGTACAGCTATTTCTGCCTTCATCTCAATAAAAAAAAAAAAAACAACACATTTTAGACAATAACAACTGTTTCTGGAAATAGTTCACATGCTGTTCTGTGCATTATGCAAAGGATCCAAACTATTTAATTTCTTACGGCTTCTATATTTCTTTGCATTAGAAAAGCTGGCAGCTGCAGGAAGGTTTGCACCAGATGGTTTTATATTTTGGATGTAAAAATCACTTTTGCTACAGTTTGCATAGTACGAGCTGCAGCTCTCCATCGTGGATTTCATTCTAAAACTATTATCCTGCCACTAGATAAATGCTAAATGCATCCTTAGCACAGTAAGGTGCCTTTATGTCAGCAGAGCTGTTCTACTGCTGCTGTACATGTAGGTTATCAGTCGACCCCTGCCTGTGGATGATTGGAGGCCGACCCTCTCTCCCCAAAATAAACTGGTCCAGCGGCTGTAAGGCCACCAAAACAGACACACGTATTAGACTAGATGTGTGACGCCGCTGCAGCCTTGACTGGGACACTAAGAAAACACCTGCATTCCCGCTGTAATGATCACTCAACTCAATGGAAGAACTCTAATGGATGCCCTGGAAGGAAGGAAGGAAGCTGCCAGCTTGCTAATTTTAGGCACTCTGCATCTTAGATGAAACGCTGGAAAAGAGAGAGGAGGCGTCGTGGGGCAGGAAAGTTCTGTCGCTCACTTTTGACTTTCTGCATCATGTCTCCTAACTATCATTATCCCCTGCATCCACTGTGAGAGAAAGTCTTGTGGCTCTTTGATTCTCTGAATCATTTCTTCCCGTCTTCAGTCATCCTTCGCTCTGTTCCTCTGACTCGCTCTTCTCAACTCCCTCTTTCATTTTCACCTCCCTCCCCTTCTGCTGATACCTGTGTAAATAAACAGCGTTGTGTGGGACGCTAATTAGAGCAGGTTCAGGGACGTGACGAACCCGGAGACGGATAAACAGCAAGGTGGGGAGGAGAAAAGATGAGATGGGGGGAAGGGTGGAGGTAACCCAGGCCAAGGGCAACACAACACACACACCAACATCTCAGCTTAGTGCTGAAGGACAGACAGGGGTGGTTTTGGCTTTCAACCCAACACACAGCAGCTCTGAAACAAAGAGGGGTGCTAAGGCAGAGGGCTTTGAAGGCGCTGCACATGGAAATAAGGGAGCGCACGGCTGGGCTTCGGTGAAGGAGTGGGGATGTGTGGAAACTTCCTTAATGATGGCTGCTCAGAGAAACCTGGTGCGAGATCAAAGGATTATGGAGATGAACCCAACGATACTCCAGTAGGTGAGCCTTGGCTTCCTAAAGCGGGTCAGCACGTTCTCCCCTAACAATAAACGGCTTTTCTATCGAGAATAAGATACGAGGCATTCAGGTGAGAACGCGTGTGACACACAAACGCATCCCACTTGGTGGGAGCTCATTGTAACTCGGCACTTTGCGGTGGAGTCTTCTTTGAACAAACGTCTACATGGGCCACTTTACCACAGACATGAAACTGGAGCTCACACCACAGTATGGATGCAAAGATGTGAAGTACACTGTAACATCTCTCTGTAACTCCTACATGCTTCCGTATCCTACTGTACAGGCGCCATGTGAAGCACAGTAAGGAGCAGCAGTATCAGCGGCTTCGCTACTAATCTACAGGTACAGTATGTAACGATTCCAAAAGCCTGGTACACATGTCCACGTCATTCGAGATGAAGAAGAACCATGATCACCTGCCCAGAGTCAGATCAGACTCGAGTTGGTCATCAAACGTCCGTGTGCATGGCTCACACGTCTGCAGCACGCGTGTGAAAACAAAAGCAGAGCAGTGATTGCAAGTGAAACAAACAACAGCAGTGCCTTCCTTTGACAAGACTTAAACTTATAATCATCTACAATTTAAACATCATTATTAATCATTTGTCTGACAAACACTTATTACTGTAGATCCCCACGTCATTACTGAAACCAGTCAGTCACACGTACTAATGCTAAGGGGGAAACTGGATTCGTGTTTGTCATCTTTGCTTCGAGTTCTTGTTGTTATCAAAACTGTAGGAAATGCTGTCTGGCAGGATCAAAGCCAGCCTCGCGCTGTAATGATCAGTGAAGCTGCTGTAAAGTGAAACAGACGTGGGAGCTGTTCATCCTAATGGGAGCAGGCGGAAGTAAAGCAGGGCAGCGGACCAGGCAGGACAAACGGCTCGTAGCTGCTAACTTACTGTGAGTCAGGGTTGGAGGATCATGAAAACGCTTACGTTTAATGTAACGTGTGGGATGTTTCATCAGTAGAAGACATCTTCTGATCCCAGATTATGACCAGATTGGTGCTGATATGTGCAGAGGGGACTGTGCAATTACAAGAACTTGCATAAGCTTTTAATCTGACATTAAGTCCAGCACCAACGCTGATGGAGAGACAGGGAGGGGGAGTGAAAGCTAGACAGCATATCTGAGGCATCGTGGAGCACAAGGGGGAATGTGATGGCTGCATAGATGAGCTATTTTTATAATGAGGTCAGCGTGAGCCGTGGGACTTCATTCTCCTGGGAGACGCGTACTCACACACGGGAAACGTGGCCGCCTCTGTCCGCAGGACGCTGGAGAACAAAGTGGATCTAGATGCAATCATTCACTTCTTTCTCTAGCCACCTTTCTGTCGCACTGCGCTGTGTATTTACTGTAGGTAAAAGGTGTTTACCGGTTGAATGGCACCTTTCTCCTCAGCTGCTCCCTTGTTCCTCCTCTGGTGGGGCCCAAGCTCTGGTCCTGTCCCGCCCTCTCCACACGCCCCTGTAAAGACGGCAAGCGTTAAATCTTTCAAAACAAACGCTCGAGAAGAATAAGCAAGAAATGAGGCACACAAAATAAATGTAGTGAACAGAGAGGTCATACTATAAAATACAGTTTTAGAAACAAACGTCTTCAACTCACATCATAGTGAAATACATGTTTTATGATGAAATAAAGATGATTTATGTTATGTCTAGTATAAATGTGCTATTTATCTTTGGTATTTGTGGTTCACTCCATTACCTTCCTGGAAGCGTTTCTAACCAGGTGAGGGGTCTTTCATGTGATCACTCAGTATCAAGGTTCAAAGAGCAACATGGAGCAACAATGAGAGTAAATTCAGCTGCAACATCCTTCTTCGCACACCAGCGTGGTTCTGCAAGGCCTGTTTCACAAGTGCACACACACGAGCTACAAAGTCCCCATGTTGCTCACCCTGCTCCCTCTAAATGCCTGTCACTTTGGCCTCCATTAAGCCAAGCGTGCGCTCGTTTAGCCAACAGTGTCTCAGCAGTTGGGGACGCAGACTGCCCACTCCGTCAGATCCAGGCACATTAAATAAATAAGGAGCGCTCTTGTGTGTAAAATATTCATTTAACACGCCTTATCCTCTTCCAACAACCTTGTTAGAGCAGCTCGGGAGTGGAGGGGGTGAGTGCGTGTAGGGAGGGAAGCAGAGGGGAAGAGGCAGACACCGTGGCTCATGTGCAACTCAGCAGAACCTGTGGTGCATCTCTAAGCTCTCTGGGCGTTCAGTCGTATGGGGGCTAATTCGCTCTGACACCTCCTTTGTTTCAGGCGTAAAGAGCTGCACACACACAGCTACACGTTGGCGAGTGCACGTGCGCACACGCCATCATGCACAAACTCGGGGAGAAAGAGCACAAGAAAGGATTTTAGTGCATATTCATAGAATAATCATTCTAGTTGTCTGGATAAATTATTGAGAAACGGGAGACCAGGACACGCGATGCTGGGACGCAGGAGCCGTGTTGTGTGTTGCCTGAACTTAAATCAGACAACACAGCAAGTCATCCTCTCCAAACAAGCCGATTCTAATGAGCTGGGACGGGGACAGACAGAAAACTGCTTATTATGACGAATGCACACAGACATAATGTTGAATGTACACGTGTAAATGCATTAATAGCAGGGGATTCAGGCTGCGCTCGCACGCACGCACAGCAGAAATGGATTTTCATTTAACACTGCTAAGTTAATCCAAATAATAACTAAACATTTCTAAGTTGTTTAGAGCCTTAGATCTTCAAAGGTCTGTGTAATTCTTTCCACTCACCCAATAAGCCTGCGATTTACCTGGAGCGCTATGATCATGTCAAGAGGATTTTAGAAAGTTGGGTTCGCTTTGTCTGTTGCCACATGTTTAAGCTCAGAGCTATTGAGCCAGAACACAGCCGTCAACAGTAAATGTACAGGTAGGCCCAGGATCAGAACACTGAAAGCCTCCCTCCCTCCCCGGCGTCGGAGCCCAGCGTGTTGTTAAGTCAACTCTGACAGTGCTCATTACCAGCTTCTACGCTCGGAATCGGAGTTAACAGGCTTTGGCCCACGCAGGGGCCGACTAGACCCGACTGGTACAATGGGATCAGTGTGTGTGTGCTGGGAGTTGATCACAAAACACTTCCTTTCCCAATCACACCCGAGGCCACTGCACATTACAGAAGCACTGATACGCAACCTACAGTGACACGCGCTGCCTGCGTTCGTGTTATGTCACAGACTGTGACAGCATCCAGTGGACAAAAAGCGTCCGCTGCAGCCGGGTTCTACTGCCTTTGGACCACCTGACGGCCTCCTCGTGGCCCAGCCTCTCAGCGAACAGCTGGCAGCGGTCAACGACGACACGGACCGAGGCCCCGCACCGCAAACACAGGCCTGATGCGGCGGATGGTAGCAGGTAGAGCCCGTGTCAGTGGCCATCGCTGCTGCTTCTTCCTCACGTTCTCACCCTCATATGGCGTCTTACACACTGTTGCTCCCTGAGGGAGGCGGTGGGAAAACAGATTTCTTCTCTTCGACAGGCTTTTACCAACTCTGGTGGTTTTGCAGATATCGCCAGGTCTTCTAATGTAACATCAGCTGTTTACAGACTTATACTCCATTCCCTAGGTTTTATAGTATGTGTGGACCAAAGCAAGCCCAAATTATTTCTGTTAAGTTATAAACAAGATTCTTTTTCCATATATTTTTGACCTCTAAGCTGAATGAAAAGGACAAAAGTGTGAGGTGTCCCACAGCTGCAGCACTGCAACCGAAATTAGCCCGGACCACATGAAAAGCTACCGTCTCTATTCCAGGCCGGGGCGGGAAAATTACAGCCCTTCTCTCTCTACTCTAGCATTAAACCTCAATTAGTGCACAACTACACCAATGATGTCATCACCGAGAGAGCCAAGAGCCCTAGAAATAAGAGGTGCTTGGCTCTACAGCAACAGACGCACACAACCTCAGACTATCAAAATTCACGGTGCAGCTGAGCTCAGAGGCTGAGAAAACTTTTTGGTTCAATCCAACTGCCAAGAGATAAGATTATGTCCCTTTGATACAGCCTGAAAAAACCCAAACCACAAAGTCTGTGTCCTGGTGTGGCTGAAGTGACCAAGAATTTTAATCCCAAGTCATGACTAGAGTTTTCCCAAGAGCACAGAGGTCAGTGAGGTAGAACAAGAAAAACCTCAGTTTGACCTTCGGTGACCTGGCAGGAGACGGGAGAGGAGGGTGACGAGACCTGGCTCCAGCCCAGACACTGACGCTGAGCAGGTTGTTACTGCTGGTCCTAACAACCCAACGTACTGCTGCGTGTTCACACAGTAACATGACAGCCAACACGCCAACGCGAGGCCAGGGATCGCTGCGTTGCTAACAACGTGCTACCTGCTATTATGGGATTCATGTAACGGTAGCAAACAAAAAAAACTTTTGGACGGAGGCTAAGACCATCGACTGCTGGGAGCAAAGGCTGACACACTTCTACGAGATGTGCACAGTGACCAAATGAAAATGAAGCCGTGTTGATAAGTCCTGGGATCAGTATTGATAAAACCGTCCCTGACCCGCTAATATGAAGGTGTGAATAGTTGGGTGAACTGCTTGTTTCCAAGCTCGTCATTAAACTGTCTCGAACTCCAGTAGCAGTGCTTTGTACCTTGCTGTGTGGATCACTGAAGTCTTAATAAAATGATAAAACCCTCAACAACCCGTCGGTAGCTGCAGTCCACAGGGTCGATGTTCCGTAATACCGCACAAAGGACGACGTCCCCGGCTCAGCTCAGCATGGCAGCGCCGCTGGGCGCCACCCAGAAACATTTCCCACGCTGTGAATTAGGCATCACCGCTCTGAGCAACTGACACCAGTCGATCACCACGAGTCCTCCTCCGTCTACCTCCACCTGAAGAGAAGGATCACCCTCGCTTCTTCAAAGAGAAGTCAGTCGTGCCATAGATTTAGTGCCACCCAGTAGGTTTACAAAAACTTCGGCTCAGTCTCTCACAGGTGCAGAAAAAGGGGATGGGGCCCACATTTCACAGAAAGTGGAACAGAATTTCTTCTTTTTTTTTTTTTTAGAACCGAGCTCCGACAAAAACTTTGAGCAGAGACGGGGGCGGTGAGGGAGGGTGGTTGAGATCAAAAGCCTCAGAGTTCCTGGCGAGCGGACCCAATCAGCCGAGAGGGCCAAGGAGAGGAGGAGAGACAAGCGCTTCCCTTTTAAATTGATCCCACCGAGACCCTCAAGGTTTCCCTCGCAGGACTTACAGAAAAGCGATAAAAATCTGGCCCTGTGGATCAGACAAGGAACCGGGAGGGGAGAAGGCGAAGAAGAAAGAAGTTTGGGGGGGCAGAGAATCAGAAAGAACAGAGAGAAACTACGGGGAGATGAGTCGGTTGAGGCAGATCAAGAGAAGAAGGGTGGGTTCGTTCATAAGGGTGCATCCAAGCATCGCTGTGTGCCAGCGCAGAGCCTGAGCACGGCCGCTATCAGCCATCAAACCCATGTTACGCGTCTGATGATGTGCTCAACCAATCGGCTACGGCCGTTTGTTCTGCCCAGGTCCTGGCAGCTAAAACGCTGGATGGTCTCTCACTGGCCAGAGATCAGACTGTGGACGAGGCTGTAGTCATTATCCATCATGTTGGGGTCCCAAAGGAACAAGCGCTATCAGAGCAGCCCAGGCACACGGTGGACCGCGTGGTCGCCAACAGAGCACACAAACAATAAGGCGCTGTGTGGCTTCTCCAAATCCGTCCACAGCGAAAAACACTCTCACTAGGGTCCACAGTCAAATAAACAAATCCTCCTATAGGGTGAACAATTAGGATTAGCTGGCATCTAAAACGCAGCGTGAATCTTATTTTCCAAGACCAATCAACGGCAGAAAGACAAGAGGGCCCAGTCATCTGGGGTAAAGCCAAGGCAACGTTGTAGAGGTTGTTCTCAGCTCAGCTGAGTCGGGATCAATTGTTTAGCACAAGGTGAACCTGAGTGAAGGCCAAATGATCGTCTTCATTCACTCGTCTTATTAAATCAAAAAACATTTTGAATCCAGACACCAACTGGAAGCCTCCCACCACCCCTGTGTCAAAGCAGGATGAGGAGCTGGCTGCGATGGAAAACAACCACGTCAACCATTTACATCTCTCTACACGGTCAGGTAAGACAGGAAAGTGTCGCATTCATAGAGCTACAGGAAGTAGTTCAATTTCAATCTCTCGCTTTCCTTCTCTTGTTTGACTGTTAACATTTTCAGGGGAGCTGGTCCTTGATCTGAGGTTAGAGTTGTGTAAAGGAGCAGGTTCCATGATCTGAACGTCCACACGTTGACCCCCACCAGCATCGTTAAGTAACCCCGAGCTGGCACGCCCTTCCCCGTGCACCGCCTCCTCCAGCCAAGCTCCTCTCCATGAACGCCCTCACATCACACAACTATTCAACATCAATATTTCGACATTTCATTCAGCCGACTCTCCAGACGGAGCCATTTATTTAATTAGCTGAAGAAAAATTGGCAGGAGAGGCAAATTCAAAGTTCAGTTGCCACAGGTAACCGTTTTAGAGGGACCTGGTGTGGCAAATTGACGAGATGAGCGCAGACTCATCATGAGTGCTAATTTTCAGAGGCAGCACACAGCAGAGCAGGAAAATAAGGGGCACTATTTATAACGCAGAAGCGGCAGAGGGGGATTAGCTCGTCATTAGAATAAAGAGCGCAGAAGAAGAATCAATTTCAGGGTTTGAGAAGCTGACCGGCACAGTTCACTTATTCTCTCATCCCTCCCTCAGCTTGCTTTTACGCTGAACAGCCTGCGACCTATAGAATGTATTAGGTACATTCTGTAACTGTGAAAATCACAGTATACGAGCCCAGTCTAGTGAGGAAAGAGTCCCTTTAAATAATAATATCAAAGGGTTTCACGATTTCACTTTCATCAGCGCCAACGCACCTCACTCCAGGTAAAGCTAATGAAAAAGACCTTGGGCAAAAGCAGGTCTGGCAGCGACACAGGGAAATGGACCGGGAAGGGAACTTTGGGTTGATTATTAGTCCGGTCTACCTCACTCATCCCAGAACATCACCCCCTGACCACGACGCGCCCGCTGTGTAACCGGGGCAAACCTTGGGTACAGGAAGTCACACACGGCTGGGAGCAAAGTACAACCAACTAAACCTTTCTCCAAAAACTGACTATTAAATTAAGGAGAACCTGGTGGAGCAATGATGCTTTTGCCTTGGTGGGTTAGGGTTTTAAGAGCACAAACACAAGCCGGCAGTAGGAGACAACAATCACAGGGGACCTTAATACTGTGCATCTGGAGCGAACGCTGCCAAGACTTCGCATGGCTGATAACAGGCCAACATGTTTAATTAATACACAAGCCGTACTGGACTCCAACCCAATCAGCTTATAGAACATCTAATAGCATGCGAGGACGAGGCGCTGCGCTAATTTGTCTTGTCTGCGGAGCGCTCTGACAGCCCCATTCACGCTGACATCTCTTTAACATGAGGTTAGTGGGTGTTTGGCCTCCCCTTCAGTCGTTTGTGAGCTGCAGAGCCTGGAAATGATTAGGCCTGGGAGGGCAATTAGCTTGAGCATCGCTGAGCTAAATATAGTCCAGCTTGGCCCGAATCTGCTCCTGGGTCATTTCCACGCCGCAGCCTCGATCAGGAACTGGTTTGTTTTATGGCTGATGCAAGGGCAGCGCTGACTCAGACAAGGTAACATAACTCACCCGTCGATCAGGTGTCTCAGGAGGGAGGAAGGAAAACTAGAAGACACATGTGCACCTCAACATGGAGAATACGAACTGGAAAAGCTAGCTCACTTTAAGTTCATCTACATGGTGCTTTCCTTCAGGAACCTTCAGTTTAACACTAATTTTAAACTGAGACATCATTTAGAAAATATGCTTCCTCACACAATACACCAACTAAACACAGTGCAAGAAAGAATGCTTTCCCATCACATGGCTCCCCATCTCCCAGCACACACGCGAAAAAAGATTTTATCCTTAAGAACAGGAGGTTCGCCCACTGCTTCACCTGGGACGGCTCTTGGATCGCAGAGGCAAGCTAGAAGGTTATGGGAGCCTGGGAATGTTTAACATCAAGAAAGCAATCAGAACATAGCTGGAGCTCTGGGAATTAGACAGGAAACATGGAGAGTAACCCCTTCCCGCCTGAGAGGAAAGAGAGCAGGTCTCTGCAGTGCGAGCAATTCGCCCACATTTGAGAACCAAATTAAAGTGTATAAAGAAATATTTAAAGTGCCCTAGTGCGAGTTCTTCGAGATGCCAGTTCTAGACTGGTTCTAAATGTTTAAGGACCCGGAGCATTTTATAGTTACTTGCAGAAACCAGTTAGTGGGATTAGTGGGTTGGAAAATGTGGTTTTGGTGTCATGGTGCACAAAGCTTCTCATTTCTGTCGCTCCGTGTGCAGCTTTCTGAAGGTGATGGCGTCCGCTCTCCTCCACACACGAGGCACATACGTCGCCCGGTAGACGGTGAATGCTGGCACCTGCATGTTGCTGTGTGTGAAATAAAATACCCCCAATTTAATAAAACCCTAACCCACGTTGGAGAGAAGCCATATTTGTTTGATAAAGCTTGTATTTGTGAAGCACCGCGTATCGCAGGCTCTTCTTAGGATCCACATCATGAGCAGTGTCCTACTTCATTTATTCTTCTCTGCATCTAATGAATAGAGCATTACACGTATATTATTTTCTTAAACAATATGCAGGGCACTGTTTTTCCCACTTCGGGGGAGTAGCGTCTCTAAACGAGTGGACCCTAGGACTGATTCCCCCGGAAGCTGAGGCAGTCTGTGGCCACCTGCAGCAAACCAGCATTTTACAAACCTCGAATTTAGATAGAAGACATTTAAGAACCTGAAAAGAGCCCGTTTCACTTCCTGGACGGTCGAAAGGTGACGTGTGAAGACCCGGGGCTCTAATGCGATACAAGGAAAGCACTGAAAAAGGTAGTGGCCTCTAAGCCAACACTTCAGTTTCCCTTCTGCAGGTTTCAGCTGTGTGTAGGCTGAGGTGGAACACAAGTCAAAATCTTCTACACTTAGTTTAGCACAAATTGCACAAGACAGCTCAGGACACAGGGTTCGCTTTGTACCCGGACAGAACCCTTATCTGGCCGTAACACTACGGGCCCAGAGATGGCGCGCTCGCGTCGGAAGCCACAGAGGAAGACACCGCTGGATTCAAAGTGAAGTCCAAAGTTTGACATTGATCCTCTGCATCACCATAACATGAGTATATATCACAGCCTTGTCGTGAACCTTTGGTTTGAGAATTGTGAAAGCTCAGAGGTCCACAGGTTTACATGCACTAAACTAACGGGTGACCGGCAGCTTCTCGAAGATTTAAAGAAAATGTTTCTGCTCCAAAGAAAGAACAAATTGTTCTCTTTTTCTTAAAAGCTGTAAAAAGGCACAGGTAGCGACTGATGAATGGAAGAACTTGGTTCCAACTATGTTAAAGGTGCTGATGTTTAACTGTGCAACTAGTTGTGGAGGTTTACATTTACTGGAAGTCAATCAGACTAAATGAAATGAAACTTCAGCTCCATTGGTGTCATTAAGACAAAAGGTAAGAGCACCATGAGAATTCACCAACAGTGGAGGTTTCAGGATCCATCTGGCCTCAGGACAGTGGACACCAGTGATGGAGCGACTGACTAACTAGTCCCACTAATGACTGTCCTTGCAGAGGAGGCTCTAGGAGGCAATGGGTCATTAACAATGTAAACACAGTGGATTAGCATGAGATATCACTAGATGAGCGTATCCTTGTCATTCTATGCATGTACTCTCCTAACATTGGGGCCATACCTATCAATATCAGTGGAAAATACACCCATCATCAAAGGTTACTTTCCGAACTCGGGACACGCTCTACGTCCTGTTTATAGCCCGTTTAGTAATCTATCATTTGGCGCGTGGGAAGATAAGACCCTGGCCTGGCTTACAGGGAGCGTGGCCACCGTGCAGATCGAAGTGCGCCCTTGGAGTGACATTATTTATTGAAATGAATTCGCTCAAGCTGAAATATGTATAGCGAATGCATTATGAACAGTGTTTCTGACGGAGCAGAGCGCGCTATAATGCTGGCTTGGTCTTTTTTGTTTGACTCACAGTGGAAGTGATAGAGAGGAAAGGGTCTGGTGGTTTAATTTAGCCCTTTCATGAATGGAAGGGATTTCCTTTTGAAGGCCTATTTGAATGTATAGAACATTTAGAGCAGAGATTCTGATCTTAATTACTTGGTTAATTAGCTGTGATTCACAGGGAGAAGGCTCGCCCTCTCCAAAGTCCCTCTGCACGGCTGTGGGGGCTCCTCAGGAGCTCTCACATCCTCGCTCCCATTTTAAACCACCAATCTTGCACTTGTGACACTGATTTGCAAGTGTGCCTGCGCCGAAGGTGGCTCTTACCCTCAAATGTCAGCAAACCCCACATGCTCCGGCTCTGCTGCCGTCGCCTGAGGAAAGCGAAGCTGATCAGACCTTTTCTTCACCATCACTACTTACATCACACGGACGCAATCCGCAGATTTGGGTTTCATAGTTTTCCAAAGAAACACCCTGGACGCTGCATACTCTATGTGATAATTATGGTTCTGTCATTCTAGTGCCTGCACTTGGAGGATCGCTGCTACACGAAGCTAATCACAGGAGGAAGTCACAGTAGGCAGACTAAAAAGGATTGTCGGAGGAAGGCGTCGAGCGAACTCGCTGGACAAAAGACGGTTTTCATTCGCTTACTCCAACACGAACCTCAGAGGTTGTTATCACTCATCAGGGTGGATCAAGGTTTTGCCTGCACTTCATCCTGATTACACGCCACCTACAACAGTTGGTATCTTAAAGAGGCAGTGTGGAATTTGAGAAGAAGTAGGCGTTTTGGCATTTCTGCAGGCAAGCCGGAGAAAGCAGCAGGCCAGCAGAAAGGAAGGTCCAGCTGAAGCAGCTGCTTGCGATTAGTGCATCTCACCCCCCACTCACTAAAGCAGGAAATAAGCAATCATTTAGTAGTGACAGGTACACGCTGAACCACCGCTATCTCTGCTCTCAAACCAACCAAGTCATGGATTACAGCAGTTTAGTGTTAACCTTAAGCTTCTCTGGTATCTTTGCCAAGGTTAGTCAGTTTCCTACCTTTCTGAGTTTCAGTAGGCTAAACCGTGACGCGTGCTGCTTTCAGCTAAGACAAGCAAAGATATCAACACACAAATCACTTCTGTGTGTTTGTGTGCAACGGCGAATAAAGAAAAACTTCAGTGAAATCCTCCTTTAACATGAGGCGCTGTTCCACTCGTTAAAAGCAGTAATTTAGAGGTCTCCTGTGAGCTGTAAAGGGCTTAGCGTGTCCAACTAGATCTGGAGTGTAGCTGTAGACCTGCCTTAATGCACTGCCAGGTCACCGTTACTGTGTCAAAGCAGCAACTCGTGGCTGGTGTGGCTGCTTGTAGCTGGGGGCACATAAACAAGGAGGCACGAAGAAAACCCACTCAGTGCTTTTACCGGTCAGCCAGTGTGATCAGGACAATCAGAGGTAGGATCTAGCGATACCTGAGCTGTGGAACGACCCAGGAAAGAACTACCCCTAACGTCACCGCCTTGACATCCAACACAACAATAAATGTTCTACCTGGTCCACGGGTGCCCTGATGACGGCAACATCAATGTGAACAGAAGAATGTGTGTCCAACTGCAGTTCAGGTCTTTTGAGTTTAAGGATAATCTGATGCTGCACATTGCCAATGTTGTCATCGATACTGGTATCAACTTGAGCTACTGACCCCAAAACCAAAAGCAGAAAGTGTGTAAAACAGTGACAGGAATGCAGACATTTGGTTTAGCTACGACACACAGCGACATTTGTGGTTCTTACAATTTCACATTCTGGAAAAAACAAAAGACACAGGCCATGACATGAGATGTAGGGAATGTTGGCCTACGGGATATTAGAAGACTGGCTACGGAGCAAATGTCCTGTTTTACCCTTAAGTAGCCTCGTCGTATTATTCTTTTCATTACGGGGATATAAACCTTATTTAACATCAGTAGAGTCATTTGGGGCTTTGCCAAGATACAATTAGGGCAAAGTAAGATGTCCTCAGACAGACAGGAGAACACTGGGCTACTCCTACAGGCCCTCGGGCTCCTGAGCCATTTCTCCCTCTACAAACAGCTTTGTACTCCAACCCAGATGTCTCATTACTGTACAACAAGCAGCGAGATGAGCAACATACAACCACCGGCTCACAACGCCGCCTTCCTTTCAATTAGAAAGGATTAGGCCGGCCTGATCGGGCCTTCCTCTGCTGCGATACGCTACCTTGCTGTGCAACTGTCGCACAGGACAGCCATATGTCAGAGCTCAATAAATTACAGGGGAGCTGAAAGCCTGGCGATAGCAGAAGGGGAGTTACAGCTCCACCAGACTGCACAAGAAGCTTCATAGGAGAGGGACGCTGTAGCCTCTAAACGGCACGGGCAGAGACACAGGTACACACCTTCATAAATTAAAGTGATAGGAGAGTTTTACTCAGCGTGCATTAATCAAGACATGGTGCCAGGCTAGTGAAATTTCTGCCGTGCCAGTCGTTGGCAAAGTCGACCTGTCAGATCCCTGTGCCACGGCCAACAAGGGAGACCAACCCCACGGAGGGAGAGGCCTGCATCACTCATTTTAACGGGACTGGGGCAGTGACGAGTTCAACAAGACGCTTTACTCATCAAGGGAAGCGACTTCACAGAACCACAAAACGACGACATCCACAAATCACCAGAGCTCTGGCTGCACGCATGAAACTGAAAATACATCTGCAGCTAACACCACAGCCTGCCTGACCAGTCTGCATAACTTTCCAGGCAGCGTGTGCCATAGCTGGATCGACTCCTCTGACCAGGGGCGTCTGTGGTTGAACCATATTAGTCCACAGGTCCAGAGAGGCAGGCAGGCTCCACTGTGCCTGACATGGAGCACCCTCAACAGGGGAAACACTGAGTAATGGCAGGGTAACTTGATCCAGGGCTGGGAGGGAATGGGAGCAACCCTGACACCTAAATCATAGCTGTGGGACGGAGAGCGAGGCAGAGGAGATAGTGGGAGGGACACGCAGAGAAATGAGAAGGAGAAGACAGCGTATTTGGGAAACAGCCAAATGACGGGGGATGAAAGTGGACGCCTCGTGCACGTGCCGCTCCCCCGCTGGGGTGGGAGGGACCTCCGAGGAATGACAGGCGTGGGGTTTCACGTCCGCGGGCCTGTCTCCGGCAGAATAAACACACGTAGGCCCAAAGTGACTTATATTTTTCCTAATGTCAAACACTAATTGAAAAATTTACAAAGGTAGACATAAATAAACAGTCTCTGCGCATAAGCAAAACCTTTACCAGAAACATCATAAGCTGACACTCACCACTGCATCCAACAATCATTCCGTTATATTCACAGTATTTGTTGCTCGCTGTGCTTTTGGCCTCTACGGAAGCTGAGCAAATGTGAATATGAAATATTTCATCATAAACATAAATGAATGAATCGTCACATCGTTAAATGAATGAAGCTCTTTTAGTAGGATCTGTAGGTCAATAAAGAAAGTAGGACAACTGTATCTTATTTACACATAGTTTAATGAAACAATTTCCTTGTGTCTTTTTACCTTCAGCATTTGTTACTCTTTGCAAAAGAAATGTTACAAAACCCCGTGAGGTAGAAATAACCAGTTTAAAAAGCTCTGTTCATAGCTAAATATAAATCGAAAAATACCAACACGAGAACTGAACACAACAAACTGCTGAGTGCGACAAGTCAAGCAAGTCGGTACTAAGACTTTTTCAAATTAGTGACAACGCAACTTCCTTGTTTTTTTCCAGGAAGACCCTGCTCCACTTTGAGTTCCCTGAAACCGGCCAACACAACTCGCTCTGCACCGTAAGCTTAGAAGTTATGGCCTGGATCAAAGCGCTGCTCTCTCACCAAAAGGACGCGGCTCATTGCAGAGCTCAATCTAAAAACCTGTCTTTTAAGAGGCGATGATCTATTTTGAATTGCTCAGTTCATACATAGTCTACACTCATCAGCTACTGATGAGAAATCTTTACTAAGCATACAACGAACAAAATGCTGTCGGTGGAAGTGGAACACAGCCAGGAACTATGCTAATGTTCCAAGGAGCAGTCTAATATAATAATATGCCTCAGCTGCCTGCAGACTACAAATCCTGTAAAAGTCAGTCATTAAGCTTCACATGTAATTTTCATTAAGTTTTCTTGGAAACAAGAATTTAGCAAGACCAACAATTTAAGAGAGAAAGAAATGTTCAGCAGACTATTACTGAACCACATCCTCCTTTTCCATCCACAATATGGTCTCCATTCATTATTCAGACTAGAGATGCACTTTCCTTGTTCTTCACTGCTCCACTCCTGACGTCTTTAGACAGCACTCAACAGATAGGATACGTATCAGCTGCTTACAATTCAGGTACAACTAAAAAAAGCTTTAAATGAGAAAAGACAACTTCAAGGTTTTTATCTATTAGGTGGCATGTGCTTAAGGATTCAAGTGTATTTTCTACCGAAACGTTCATAAAGACGCGTCTTTCAATGCACTGCACTAGCCTGTGCATTGCCGTTTCAGGAGAGCGCTGTGCTTTAATTCAACTGCGGAGCGCCTTTATTGCATCCATAATGTAGAGAAGCTATAATTGAGAAAGTAGGCCAAGCCTTAAAGCAAGATTTAATTTAGAAAAACAGAATGTGTCACGGCTACAAAGCGTCCAACCTGTAAGGCTGCTTGTGCAGAGTGACTGGCTGAATCTTCGGCTGTATTACCCCTTGTGTAACGTGTCAACGAGATTTGGGAACACTCAGGGTTTTTTGTTTCTCTCCTACTCAGACTGGCACTTCAAAGTGTGGCACAGAGTGGCGCCTGAGCACAGAAACCTGGCGTGTTTGTGTGCGAGTGTGTGTTATGGTAACACGATCTTGGTTATGATTGAGCGGAAATGTTAGACAAGCATCTAAGTTTCCTCTGCCTGCTTCCAGCCTCTTCATCTAGCCACATGTGAAACCACACTGGAACTACTCTCCAGCCAAAGTAAACGCTCCAGTCAATCGCAAGGCATGTGTTTACACCGAATGCCAGGCGTTGGTGCCAGCCCCTTCCTCATATTCTGCTGATTAATGATCATTCTTCTCAGAACCATTGTCAGGAGTGAACCTGTGAGGTGGGCAGGACGATGAGAACAGCCCCCCGTCGGACCTTCTGAAGCTCTGTGTGCGTTTAGGGGCAGAGGGCGTTCCTCACACTGACTCATCTTCAGAGAGCAAAACAACAGCCTGTTGACAGGTTGTGTAGGCTAGTGAGCAGCAAGACGCTGGGAAATGAACAACAGCCGCAAACGCAATGGAATTTACCAGACGAAACGGACGTGGAATAAAACCTGACCTACACGGTTGGCTTTCTGAGCGACGGCCCCATCATCCGAGCTGTACAGTGAGTCCAGGCACGTCAGCTCACCAGTCAAGCACTTCAACAACCCACTAAATAGACTTTATACATAGATGTGCTGTTTAACTGGGGAGATACATAATAAATGAGACATGTTAAAAGGTAAAAGTCAACTTGTTGATGAACACATTCAAATACTAAATGCTATACATTCGTTAACAACATGTTATAAAGCTACTTAAACAGAATATTATGGTTCAATACGCAGCGATGCAAACACCACCACATATATTTTCAGAGAGGGGAACTGATGCCTACAGTTGTCTGTTCATTTATTTTTGAAGACAGAATTTCCCAGTGATGACAGCAACTACACTGAAACTCTGAACACTGAACATGGTTACTGTTACAATCTGCAGCCAAAGTGGAGTAAAACGTAAAGTGTTTACTGATCTGTGTGGTGTGACCCACTTTCCTTCATCAGCCTAAAAATATTGCAGCGTCGTACTGAAAGCAAATGTTCTGTCTCAGGGTCCTGATGTTGGCTTAACATGAGTCTGACTTTACTTTGAACGATGGGACTGCGTGACACACACAAAACAGAATCATCTGGCGTTAGACCTCCGGAGGCCTGGATGACTCAGGCAAAAATAATAACTGCTTTTACTGCAAATCTCCCAGTGCTGAATTACACCAAACTGTAGAAGTGACAGTATTAGTGAAAGAAAACAATCAGTCCTTTTTCCTGACCCCAGATGTAGGTTTGCAGATCTTCACAGCATCCTTTACGTGACAAAAAACTGGGCTGCTGCAGATAGAGAAAATAATAGGTTTGTTGTATCTGGACAGCGAAGCAGGCACACTCTCAGGGACATGCTGTACACCACAGCGAGAGGAACTTCCAGCTCCAGAGTGGGCCCTGACTGCAGGGGAATTTTCTCTTTCACCTCTTCCTAACAAAGTTTCTCCGTCACAGTCCTCATTTACCAGCTTTTAGTCCAACTCATCACTATGATCTTTGGTGAAACGCCTTGAGCCGAATAATTGTTTTCAAGCTGGCAGCAACACAGCTGCAGAGCCAGTTCACTGAGACTAGAACAGTAGCCCAAATTCTAAAAGCCACGAGAACCCAGTGATGATGTACAAGCTCTCCAAAGAAACAGCAGGCCGCAAAAACGCACCACCAGCTCTGTGTGGCTTCTCCAAATGGGCCACAGCTATAAGAGGAACAACTTTCTCAATGTGAGTTTTCATTGAAAGTAAAACAACACATGTAGGCACAGTAAAAATTGTGCCACACATTTAAACATCAGGTCCCTCCCCTGGATTGATTTCACAAGTCTCCTTAGACCCTGGACTGTGCATGCGGCCTCCTAAAGTGTGTGGCCTTAAATGAACCCCTTTCTACAAACAAGCCGCTTTTCAACATTTGACGTTTCTTTGTTTGCAGTGAAAACTATGACAGCAACTACAGTAATTCCATATGAAATGAGCCAGATTTCCCAGGTCACCTTCAGAGAAATCTGAAAAAGATCATGGTCAACAAATCCTACATTTGAGCATTATTATAAGACAGCGAGTATCCAAGTCTGAACTGCTATAATCGATAGATACCAGTTATAAATCCAGCAGTAACACATAACGGCCGTAGAGCGTACCGCCCATGTTCACAGGTCTGGCGTGGATTTTAGCGGCGTAGCTAATAGTAGGAGCTTTAGATGCTTGACCTCCGTCTGCTTGCCGCCATCGCGCCACCTCGTGCTCCTTCCTCCCAACCGGTGGAGGCAGATGACCTGCACGGAGCCTGGCTTTGCTCTTCACTCTCGCTGTCGGGACTGAATTCAAACGCATACACTGATTTACCAAGTTAAAAGCTTGCTTCAGGGGGATTTGTTGGGTTTATTGTTTAGGTCAGTAAGGGTCTAAACCCAAGGGCCTTGAAATACTGCCGCTGTAAACTGGCACCACATAAATAAACTGAAGGGAAAATGCTTTTCAATGTGCTAGAATTAGATTTTTTATATTCAAATTGGTCATTGATTTCAAAGGACTGACATATTAGCTGGGCTGACGCTGTGATGCGCGCGCATCCTCGCTTGTTTGTAAACGTAGCATTAGCGGAGCCTCGCGTGCTCTATCATGGCTACGTCCACAGCTGCTGAACTAGTTCAGTCAACCGGAAGCACGTCCGCGCTGTGAAACACACGCGGGTCCGGGTGATCTGCACAACGGCCGCTAGCGCCGGTGTCCGGCGGCTGACGGCGCCCGCGAAGCTGCATGCGAGCCTGAGGGAGCCCTGCGCTGGCGGCGCTAGGGGGACGCGCGGCCTGCTCGGCGCTGCAGCCCGCGACGCTCTGGATGCGTTTCACCCCCAACACGCACTTTGAAGACCGGAGTCCGAGTTTAACGCTGCGGTTCCAGCCGTGAGTACAGAGCAAAGCCCGAGTCTTCCTGCTCCACGGTGACGCTGCGAGCCTCGCTCGGCTTAATGTCCTACGTCTACCAGCAGCGGCGCGAGTGGAAACGCGGGTCAACTGGAAACGTGTCTCACCTGGATCCCCAGTGATGTGGAGGGAGCGACTTCAACCTAAAGACGGGCCCATTTTCCGCGAATACCTGCTCAAACCGTCGATCCCCATAACTGCTTCTTTCCAGCCATTTTGAGCCGAACCGTCAACTTGGTTCGTCGCGGGGGGAGAGAGGTCGGAGGCGACCGTCTCTAAGTTGTTTTCCATTAGGTCGGTTAATGTTTGCCGAACAAAATAACACACACAGATGAAGTTTCTGCTTCCGGTAACAGCGTGTGTTCTAAACGGGCGAACGAGCAAAGCACGCAGTGGTCGACTTGAGGAAACCCCCCTTTTAGGCGCAAATGGTTCGGCTCATGAATCCCGGGACCTGCTGCGCGCTGCCCGCTGGAGCAACCAGTGGCAGCGCTGTCGCCGGCAGCAGCAGCGTCGCTTCGTCTGGTGGGAGAGAAGCACATTCTGCGTTATGTTCATTTTTGTTTGCTGTATAATCGTAGCCTGCAGGCGATTACATACTGTGGCTAGAGGGAGTTAAGCAGGTGGGACTATATGACAGTCACGTGTCTCCTCAGACACATGAAAGCACACAAAGCATCCGGCTGGTCCTCTGACGGCCCCTCTTCCCCTCCTACACGTTTATACGCCTTAGTCACTGCTGCACACGCTCAGAATACACCATCGCTCTTCACTATAATGTGGGAAACTCAAATCCTCCGTTTTACAGGTTGTGAGCACCGGGATCAACCTTGTTGCTTTACGCCGGAAGTCAAATGCATGAAGCTAAAACCCGAATTCTAGTCACAGCGTCTAGCAGCTACTACAGACCCACTGGTGTGCAGGTGTGAGCCAACGTGTCCTGCTGTGCCTTGTGTTTCTCGTCCTATTACTAAGAGGATGCAACTGGATTGTTTTGCTGCAACAAACACACTTAGACAGCCACGAATGACACACATCCTCTGCGCTGCAGCGTGTTCGGTGCAGTGAAGCGCGGTGTTGTTAGTTTTGCAGTTTGAGTCACCTGGGGCTACACATGTCCTGTTCTGTCAACCGCTGTCACAGGCCACAGGGTAGAGCGTGCAGCAGGTGGCGATGCTCTCAGTGCAGAGCGTGTGAATGGCAGCCTGCGCTTCACTGTCTGCTTGGGAGTCTACGCCTCTTGGGTGTCTCTCTGTTTCACACATGCTGAGGAGTGGCAGAGGTGACAGCAGCCTTGAGAACAAAGACGTGTAATCAGGAACTTCAGCACAGGTGCTGTCACTGCCGCTTCTCCGAAATGCTCTGCTTCACGCTGATAGTGCTTGGCGAATAATATCAATATTTCTAATCTCACAAAACAGGATATGAAAGAGAGCTGCCTCTTTCTGCTGCGTAGCATTCATGAGCATTTGTGTCCTGACTGTAGCGCTTGATAAAGCCCTCAGGCATCAATCTGAAACATGTGCTTAAACACTTACAAGGATTTCCTTCAGCATGTGTGTGGCTTCTTGTTCCAACATAAAGGTCCTAACTATAGAAAAGTCCTCGTGGCATCCCTACTTTGTGATCAATACAAGGATCTTTAGCTTAGGGCCAAATAGAATTAAGAATTGCTTTAGGATAATGACGGTATCGACCAGCGCTCAGCAAAGCGTTTCAGCGTGGCAGGTTAATTCCTTCGACGAAGGTGTACAGGGAGCCAGTCTGAGTCAGGTTTAACGGGCAGAGTCGTTCTCTGCAGTGAAGCGTGTGCTGCAGCTGCGGTTCGTGATACACCAGGCGTACGAACACATAGAAAGGCACGTAATTCCAGGCGTTATAATTGTGGACGACTTCATTTTGACGTCTCTAGGAGAATGGAGAAAGTTGGAACCACGCTGCGACCGAGGATATGGAGGAACGTCTGCACACATGAAGGCCCCGGCGTCATTAACTACAGTTCAGTGTGACGTATAGCAAGATCGGGCTGCAGAGCACGTAATAAAACAAGATAACAGTTTGGAGCATGTACATATCCCTGGACTGTTTTCTTTTTCATGCTAAGAACAGAAACGATACAAAACAAGTTGCTGCTTCTTGCTCCTTGTCGTCTCTGTGCTCATAGGGTTTGAAGCAGGGCACTTCCTCTCTGCGAATACAAGTCATTTACTTTGCTCATTATGTGAGATGTTGAGGTGTTTTGATGTTTGGAGATGAAAATGCTTTGAGATGAAATATTCATTTTTGAGCTGACTTAATTATGTATGTGTCCACTGTCAAGTTGAAAACCGCTGCTCCTGTGAGGGATGTTTCAAGCGTACCTTTTTGCCATTGGCGCAGAATACATTACCTCCTTATTACAGGGGATTGCCTGGCACACACTCATATGCAACCTTATGGAAATATTAAATGAAGAGGCTGCACACCTCAGTGGACACGCTGAATAAGCATGAGTGTCTCCTGTTTGTGACTCATAATGCAAATGTTCGGCCGATTGTCGCCGTTAGATTCGTTTATTACATCACTCATTGTTTTAAAGACTTTTGTCATCAATGACTTCACCTGCACTGTTTGATCTATATTTTTCTATATTCCAGCAGTTCTACAATGAATGAATGTCCTACATTATGAACGTATGTCACAATTTCCCTGACTTCACAGCAACATCCGTGTGTGTGAAAAATCAAAGTAAAGCTGGGGGTGGCCGTAAAGAGGTCGAAGTAAAAGGTCAACCTTTTTGGAATCACTCAAAATGAGAACACTGACACGTCTGCAGAGTAAACATAAGGTTACAACTGACAGCCCGTCAGATATGAACGGCCTCAAAGTAAAGAATAAACAAAAATGGTTTTCTAGCGAAACCTCTGAGTGACTCCAGCCAGTTCAGCTGTAAACGGGCTTACATCTGGGATGTAAGCCCGTTTACAGCTGAACTGACCCTCTGGCATCATATTTACAGACACGAGGGAGGTGTTGGTCTTCTCGTCTAACTCAGCAAGAAGGTGTCTACTTCACAAAATGTGGAAAGGTTCCTTTGGACCATTGTTCCCCTGGTGAGAGGAGCAAAGAATGAAAGACAGCCAAATGACTCTCCATGTTGTCGCTATTCCTGTTGGACTTCCTGGCTGCGCTGCGTGTTTGTCCCAGCGTTTAGACTCGCGCCCCAACAGCCTGAGCTGCTCTTGGCTTCATCGCTCTGTGGGCCGTCCTCGCTTTGAGCCAGGACCATCTCCTACTCTGCAGTTGTTGTGCAACTTGAAAGTGAAACAGTCCGCGTTGCCGTCACGCGGGGTTTTAATGTGTTTCTCGAGGGTTTTACGGCTTCGCTGAAGGCTTACGCAATAACCTGCGAAAGCATCTTTTCATGCTGGACAGTGTTTCCAGGAATGCAGTGTTTCCCACTTCTGCATCAGATGTCCTCATTGGAAACTGAGGACTAGCTACATGTTTAGTTTCTCTTGTGCTATCACTGCGGTCATGTTCTGTGTTGGAATTTTGTTATGTGGCTCTCTTTTCACTCCTAGAAACTTACCAGAGCACTGTCGCCCTTTCAGCGCCTCTATCTGGCTCTTGTAAAGGTGTGGGTGGCCACAGTTGGACCCTGAAGTGGCCACACGGACCCTGAGCTGTGAAATTACATTAAGCTGCCAGCCTAAGTCCCATGGCAATCCCCCCTTAATGAAAACTGTTTCACAGCGCAGGCTGCTCGGAGCACCGGAGACAATCTGTTTGACAACCAGGACTTAATATGGAGAGGCTGAGTAAAGGGACACCATAGTAATTGGCTGCCATTTTGGATGTTCATTTATAGAGCTCCGCCACTATTCGTGTGCAGAGAAAAATGTTGCGATGTTCCATGAGTGTGTGTGGGAAAAGAGTAGGTGTGTGGTATTCATATTCATCCAGTGAAAACAGCAGAGGCCTATCACAGATTGAAACATAAGCACATGCACAAACATACACCACCCACACACTAGTCACTCGTGAAGCCTCAGCTTTGTACCACTTTCAGATGTGTTGCCTCGCAATGGAAAGAGACGTATAGATTGTTATCCTCGCGCAGGGGAATGCCGCGTATTAGCTGCGTATCAAAGGTTACTTACTACTCATCAGCGGAAAGTGAGGTCCATCGGATTTTGGGAGCTGTCACATGTAATTTAGCTGAAGTGGAGAGAAACAGCAGGGGAAGTTTTCTTAATCCACATGTGCTGTAAGACTAAAACCCCCCAATGAACAACAACAACAAAGTCAGCTAAAGAGAGTTTCTGGTTGGTGGAGACTAAAACTGAGCTTAAACAGGAGAAGATATTTGATATGCAGGCGTCATGTGACGAAACACGTGAGTCAGAGCGTTGCTCCACGCATGACTAAGGTGCCAACTTTAAAACTCGGTGATATGACGTGTGCAGATGTAAATGTATTAAACTATGCGATGAGGAAATCTCACAGGTGTGAACAGAGCAGAAGACCTCTTTTCTGCCTTGCTGATTAGTGGGATCTCTGTGGCCCTGCAGCACACCCCATTTCACACGTACTATTTCACCACAAACTAGTTTCCACGGTGAGAGAAGAAGCCTCCAAAAATAACGCCTTCGCAGAGTTTGACGTCTTCACACTGATCACAAACTCTGTTCCAGCCACAAGGACAAATGAAGAGTAAAATGCAACCGGCGCTCCAACAAATACAGAATCGATTTCAGCTGGGCTGCTCTTCACAGTCGCAGGCTGTGGGGCAAGCCTGACTGGAGCCCTGAGGTTGTGTGGCGGGACTCATGTTAACGCACCGGTCTGCCAAGCCAACACAAGTATATATGTTGGCCCGCAGCGTAGCCAGGCAGCGCTACGTTCAGCCGCAGGTCAGGAGCTCTCAGCCCCGTGGAACCATGGGAGCTCGCAGAGTTATCATCTCAAGCACCGGCAACAGGAGCATTTCATTCCCGAGCTCCCTGTAGTTTTACTCTTTGATTACAGAGATGCATTCAGCCTGTGAAACAACGACAGCGTCTCACAAAACACGTCGCACAGACATAAAGCAACAAAAGGCTTCGAGAATGAGGATGTTTACAGCCTCTGCAGCCAGGACATCAGACCAAGGTTTACTCCGACACTGCCAACGTTACTGGCTGGTGTCACTATTAACTACTGTTTAGAAATGCAAACCTTAAAGTATCTGGACGCCCTGAATAAAGGCTTGACGAGACAGTTGATGGACTGATGTCCAGCGTTTTGGTTTGTGTTCGGGGTGGGGCTCACTCTGACCAGCATATCAGCTACTTCCTGCTCGGAGAAGAATCACAGGAGGAAGGCGGAAGCCAGAGATTGACATCTCATCCTCCAAACATCGCATTGTTGGGTTTCAGGCTCTGGCGGCAGGCGTCGAGCTGCTGTTGAATACTTTAGCCCACATTTGTTTGAGGAGTTTCCCCACGAGGCCGACGTGACCCAAGGAACTGACATGGGAACATTCTCAGCTTGTGCTGTTCGTTAGCTGCGAGCCAGAGCGTTCGCACTGCCAGAACGAGCCTTGTCTCGCCGCTGTTCGTTTTAGCTCGGCGTCATTGATCTTTCCTCTTTTCCACAGTGTCGGTTGCATCGTAGCCTCTTTTGCGAGGGCGTGGGACTGCAGTGGAGCAGAATGCCGTGCTGGGGATGGTGCCGTGTGGGGGTTGGTGGTCTGCGGAGAGGGGAGGAGGAGGACCTCACATTTAGCTGCTGTCTCTTGGGAGAGATTAAGCAGTTTAGTGTTTGCCGTGTCTCTCTCTATCACTGCCTCCTGCTCGTCCTCTCTGTTCGGCCCTTCTCTGTCGTCCTCCTTTGCTGCTTTCTGTTCCTCTCTTCTATTCTCATTTCCTCTCTGGACTTCTTTCATTCTGTCCTTCCTGCTTCTGACGCTTTGAGCTCTTTCTTCCTCTTTCACGCTCCCCTTTTCCAGCCCTGTGACCTGCAGACATTCAGCTGATTGTCTTAGCTGATGACCCAGATGGCAGAGAGCTAGTGGGGCTGTGGGTAGATGTAAGGGGCGGCGGCCCCCACTCCTCCCGCTCGCTGTGGGCTGCCCCGCTGAGCCGATCTCCGGGCTCTTGCGTGGAGCACCACGGAGCTCAACCACTACTCCCATTAATCTCCTAAACGATCCTGGACCTAAGAGGATCAATACTCATTTTCAGGGAGCAGCATGATCCCTTAATGTAGTGGAGGTTGGCTGCTTATGCCTCACTCTCCCCCTGCCGATCCTCAGCTTCCTCTCCCCGCAGGAAGAGCAGGAGTCAGCCTTTCATTTCACGGCCCACTTTAGTTAAGGCAATATCTTGGTTTTATTACTGACAGCGTCACTCAGGTGAAGAGAACGTGTCTGTGGGCCCTTTACGATGACACGATTGTACGTCTGTATTTATTAGCTGAAGATATTCGTTTTAGTGCGAAGTAGCTGTTTTTTAGACTTTAGATTGGATCAACGTCTTGTCATTGACTTTTTGGCCCTGAATTCATCCAACTCACAGAGGGATGATCAGGAATCCTGCTTGTATCTAACGTATATCGGGTCTGTGTGGTTCCCGTTTGCTGGAGTAGGAATCTGCCAGAGAAAATAAATCACCCCGCTTTACACCACTTGCTCTGAAACACATCAGAGATGTCTTCAGGCTATTTTGTATTAGTAGTGGTCGTATAATTGTTATTCTTTGTTTTCCACAGATGCTGAAAAATGACTTCATGCTAATAGCAGCATGATCCAAGGAAAATGGGAAAGACTTTCCGTTGGATAACAAGCATCCTATTTTCCAGGCTCGGTGCGCGCAGACAACCACACGCTCGGCGGAGCGTCTCATCGCTGATCTGCGCTGATGCAGTCTGGTTCTGGGCCGTTTTCATCTCCGCAAGGCTGTCGGTTGGTTGCCCGGTGTACATTTGGACGTGTTATAGGCCGACTGTGAGAGAACGGACCCACGTCGCACCTTTGGTACGTGGGCTGTTTGGACGTCTGCTGGGCCACCGCTGGTTTTCGGTTTAATTCTGTGGCTGAGGTATTTCTACATATATTAACTGAGCAGTGTGGCATCAGACATGTAACTTCACACCGGCTCTGGCCCAGAAGCCCTCTGACCCCTCACTCCCTTAGGTCTGTGCCCTGTGTGCCTGTTCAGTCATCCATCTAAGCTGTCACGTGTGCCTGAATGAATGAATGACATAAGAGTTTGTTATTTGGAAACATGTGTTGTTTTAGTCCCAGCACTCATGGAAGTGTGATCCAAATATATCTTGCAAAGATGGAAGTGAAAGCGATAACTTCTGTTTGCTCCTTACATCTCTGCCAGTGCCAACAAAAAGCCACCGGTGCATTAAACGCTCTCTGTCGACAACACGGGGCCTCGAACGCAACGTCACAACAAGGTCACACAGTCTAGATGACATAACAGGATGAATGATGGCAACATCTCACATACCAAAGGCCCAGGCCCAGAAACCTGAGTCATCTCCTTCAAGAATAGTCTGAGCCTGCAACCTCTGACCCGCGATCGGACGTCTCAGGACCTTAAGCATCATTTCTTCCTGTGTTGAGTTTAGAAACTTCATCTTTGCTGTCACCACAACTTAGCAGAAGAATTCACCTCAATCATGTGATCCTGTTTTTTCTCCTTTTCTATTTGCACAGAGCCCAGTGTGACAAGTGGTGTGTGTGTGTGTGTGTGTGTGTGTGTGTGTGTGATTGGACGCTGTGTGAACCTGCTGATTGTGCTGGCATGTCTGCGTCCTCTTCATCATTCTGCAGCGAGCTCAGGAGAACAGCAGGGTCTTTCTTTATGTGGACGATTGAATCAGTGATGACAGTCTTATGACCTGTTCCTCTCTGTAACACACACACACACACACACACACACAGCGTGTTGCCATGTGAACCTCAACAAAAACGACTTAAGTGCTTATCGTGACACGTTGCGCACTGATAAAGTAACAACTGATCATCGTAATAATTATTTATGCTGTGGCGAGAGGGTAATATTACCTGCGATGCAATTAAATGTGTTTTGGGAAAGCAACACGAGTAAATGAAGTTTGGAACCGCATCTGCATTCAGACAAACAAACTTGCAGTGATGCACTGATCGTCCTGCGCCGAGCGGCAGGTTCGGAGCACGCGCCGCCGTCCTCTCACTTCCACGATCTGCCCTGAGTGGCGCAGGCAGCGTGGGTCGCCGAGGTGCGGGAAGGTGATGTCGTAAAGCTGAGTGTCGTAAACCAGGTGCGGAGAAGGGGAGGTGAAGGGGAGGGAGGAGAAGGAGGGGGAGAGAGGGGGAGAGAGGAGGTGACTCTCCGGCAGCATTTAGACACAACGAAAGGATCATGGCGGATGGCCCCAGGTGTAAGCGCAGAAAGCAGGCGAACCCGAGGAGGAACAGCGGTGAGTAAAGTACTTCCGACGGGACCGCGTCTGTCGGGGAGCCGGTCTACGGCTGCTCGCTGTTACTTAAACTTTGGCAGCGCACAGGTCCGGCTTTCGGAGAGAGAAAGTGCTGGGAAGTAGCAAGTGAGCGCTGTATCCCAGCCGTGCGGCGGACCGTTATACCTGGGTCGCCTGCCCCTCCGCCTAGCGGTCCGCCGCCGAGACCGTTACACGCACCTCGCCCTCTAATGAGCGGAGCCGCTTTTGTTTCACTTTAAATGGTAACAAGCCGCTGATTGAGACGCGTCGTGCGGAGTTTTGAGCCCACCGCCAAACTCGGACCCGCTTTGTGGGGAGACCTGCCTGAGATTACGCAGCCTTCACGGGATTCGGAGCCGACGGCTCAAACGCCGTTTTGTTCCCACTCGTAGCAGGTTGCGACCAGACGCTGTTGCTGCCTCTTGATCCCAGTTCTGTGAATTCACTTCACTTAGAGCCTCCTGCTTAGAGGAGAGGCGCGTTTCGCTCGGTGCTGTCTGGCTTCGTAACTTTGTAAAGTATGTGGAGGTCGTGATATCTGGTGTCAGTGACGCTCAGGAGAACCGCGGATGGGGCAACGCGGTTCCGGAGAAAGAGGAATATCTCACGCGCTGTTTAGTGAGCAGGGCGAGCGCGCCCATATAAGGACAGCGGATCCTCTGCTGTCGCGCGCTGGGAATCCTGATTCTTGTAGGACACGAGCGAAACGCAGCCAGTGTTTTGTGCGTGATCGCTGCCGTTATTGTTGTTTTGTAGTTCAGCCGCCGCGTCGTGGCTGATGTGTGAAAGCAGCGTCACTGAACGTGGTTCGTGCTTTTCGGGGTGAATCCTTCGCTCTCCTCGCTGTGCGCTAACGCCTTGTGCCACCCAGTGCATCTGGGAGGAACTGGGCGAACGCAGGAAATTCTCTGTTGTTTTCTTCCAAACAAATCCGAAGCGGCCGAAGTCGCTGAGTTGGTGCGGTGCTACACGCAGGAATCCGTGGGAGGGAGCGCGAGCGTCTGTGGGTGAACTCTGCGTCCTGGTGACTTTTCATGTGTGCTCGTGGTTTCGCTCTGTGATGACTTGGTCCCAGCTCAGATACCGGTGCTGCCGTCAAGGTGTGGACCTGCTGACAGCGGGACTTCAGGGGGTCCACCGCCATTTGTTGCGTCTTTGAGCTACGCCTGGTTTTGTACAGGGACACGGCCCCGTTGATATTTAAAACAGATCTGTAACGAAACCCATGTATTTCCTGTTACTTTGCATTTACTTCAAAGAGTCGTGTGCTTTGAGCCTCTTCTGATGAGGCTGCTGATCTGTCATGCAAATCGGCTTTTCTGCTCTGTCAGGTGAACCTCTCTGTAAAGTTCCAGTGGCTAAGGATGCTGCTGCTGCCGAATCATCACTAGTTGGATATTCAATATGTGCCGTTGTTACTGCGGCAGCCGCTCCAGCCCGTAGTCAGAGCTCGGGCTCTCCTAGTGGAGCAGCGGAGACCAAGGTGAGCTCCTGTTCCCGGCTGTAAACAGAGAGGTGTTAACAGCCCGCAGGACGACAGGTGTTTGCCATCGGCGGGATACTACAGCTTCCCGTCGCTGGCAGCCTGCTACGACAGTTTAACACAGCAGTTTGTGGACAGAGGAATGTGGCCGGTATTAACATTCTTCGCAGAAATAAACGGCGCCGGGTCGGGAGAGCTCAACCCAGACAGGTAGCCGGCATCGCGGCGGCTCGTCTCCTAATGTGTCTTTCTCGCCCTTCTCACACTGACATAAATGAAGCCAAGGAGGTTGTGGGCTTGGTACTTGGCAGCAGCTCATGTGAAGCTGAAGAACGCGTTTACTGGCCTGGTAAAACTACACTTAAGCTGCACTCGGTGCCTTGGGCTTCCTCAGCTGGACGCGCTGGGGGAATAATAAAAACCATGGTTGAGCTATATTTAGTTTGTGGAGGGTGGAATTTGGTTGTGTAGCTCCACATGCCACTTCAGTTTCTAAAAGACATGTGTTTACATTTAAGAGGTCCCTGTTGTGTGAAGAGTTTAGCGGAGGAGGAAATTTTTCATTTATCTCACTGCTTTTCACCTACTTCCTCGCAGCTTCATTTAAAAGTGCCAAGTAAGAAGAAAATCCCCCGCCTCCGCCTCCCCTCTCACGCCTCCTTCCAGAGCCCGTCTTTTATTTGGGGGGTGAGGACACAGTAGCCAGGGGTGCTGTTGATTGCCCCCTGACCTAGGCGCCCATGCGTGCCTAGAGTATGACTTCACTTTCCCCCCGTGCCATTGTGAGGCTTCCAGCACGTTCAATTGTGTTTGCGTTGAAGTCTGCTCAATGAAAAGGGAAGAGGGGAGCAGGGGGCTGTGGGAGCTGCAGCTTCCCCTTCGCTCCCTGCTTCTCTCCATCCATTTCTTTCTGACCCCGTAAACTGTGGGCTCCGTGTTCCCCACGGAGTCGAAAGGGGGGACGAGAGAGTTGGTGAGAAACTCCTGAGGTGAATGAAGACTTTTACAACAGGTGACAATCAATAGACTGGTGCTGGCAGATGAAAAGCATAACAAAATGGCAGCTATCTCCCCCAGGATAAGCAGTGTAGCGGTCAAAACAAGGCACACGTGTCGCTTAAAGTGAGGTTTGCAACCTTCTGGGTAGATGTGGTCGTCCTGGGGGAGAGACGTCGTCTCGGCATGTCCTCATCTGACCACTCAGAGGAACTAAAATGATGCGATGTGCGACCACACGCCCACCTCCGCTAAGGCAGCTTAATGATTAGCTGCTCCCATGGAGGCAGCTCGCATTAGCCTATAAAAAGGTGCAGAAGTAGTTTTAAACCCAGAGTCAGTTTCAGTAAACCCCTTAACTGCGCTTGGATGTGCTTTATTGGGGTTTGTGTGGCTGAATGCTTAAATGAACCATTGTGTATTCAGGCCTCGGTGAGAAAGCCTGAGGAGAAAGAGCCTAGTTACCTTTGCAGTTTGCCTGCTCTACCTCATACACTTTCAGTGGCAGAAGAAAAGGCCCATTCAGCGGCCCGGCATGGGGAGGGAGAGCCCTTTTCACACTCGGCTTGTGGGAAAAGTCTCCTCCATACTGTGCATGCCATTTGCATATGACCCATTCTTTTCCCAAAGGTCCTTGCGAGGGAGGAATCCGTGGAACGTTTGCAGAATTCATCAAATCCCTCTCGGGCTCTCCAGGGCCCGAGTTGCAGGACCCGGCGTTGGAAACGCGGCGTCTGCGTGAGGCCTGCTCGCCTTTCCGTTAATGCCGGTGCCTCCCTGTGGCACATGGTGATGATGTGTGCTACCTGGTGTGCTGCTTTAATGTCAGGCTGAAGGCTTAACTTGGCTCAGCAGGCTGGAGTTTCCCCAAACCCTCAGCACGGACCATTACAGGTCCATCTGCATGACGGGACAATGTGAAGGGGGAGACGGGGGAGACGGGGGAGACGCAGAGATCCGCAGGTCACCAACACTGTGTGTGAAAGTTGCTGAGTTGGGGGATGGGACAAAGGGCTAGAAGGCGAAGGGATCTCGTAGCGATGCGTCAGGTCAGTGAACTGGACTCGACCGTCGCTGGGGCTCAAAATATGCCCCGGCGCCCTCCCCACAGCGGCCCCCCGGCGCTGCTCCGGCAGCAGCTCGGGCCGACGGACTTGTGCTGGTTCCGAACGCGTGGTGCAGGCAGGGAGTTGTCCCGTTAACTCGTCGCAGGTGTGTTTGCTGTCTCCTTCTCGCAGTGTGTGCACTTCTAGTCGCCCGCCGTTCTAGTGGAGGAAGTCTTGGGTACCACGTCCCGAGCTCTGCCTGTGGATGCGTGTTTTCAAGTGAGGCCCTTTGGGTCTGTCTGCACACCCTCAGCCCCTTCCTCCCTACCCATCCATCCATTCCAACCCCTCCCTGTGGTCCTCAGTGGAGCGGCTAATGAAAAACACTGTACCGACACAATGGGCAGGAGGCGGGACTGGTGAGGGGCTTCTCGCCAGCTCGATTGGTGGCAAACGTCTGCTGTAGTTGTAGAACAGTTCACGTTTGCGTAGATGTTAGATGTCTGGTCCCTTTTAATCGCGCTCGGCCTTCCTCTAGTCTCAGTGCGTCTCTGTGTCCAGGGATGAAATTAGATGACGTCAGGTGAGGAGTAATCCTCTGTCGTGAATTGTGCCTTGAACACATGCGAGTAGTTGGCGTTTTGCCAGCCCATTATGACGGCCGCATTGATTTTCCTCTCCGTAGCACACAGAACTGATAATGGGCGTCCTGAGGGTACACGCTCATACTCACATACTTACTCCGGTTGTCCCGTGGGCCATGGCGACTTCCCTCTGTCTCGGTCCCAAGCTCGTCCATGGAGCTAGACTGGACCGGCCTCAGCAGAAAAACCCTTAGTCACCCTGTTTGTTAGTCAGAGAGAAGGCTGGCTGCTGCGCTGAATGTCAACACGGATAAACATCCACAGCGGATTAATGAGAGGAGAATGGGCAGCCTGAAAACCCACGAGCTTCTTATGGAGCCCCCCCAGCAGCCTGGAGTACGCAGTCACGTCCCCTAAGCACAGAGGCCTCGGGCCAGGTTCTAGCACGTCATCATCGGCCCCAGCGTTCCTCACCTATGTGGGTGTAAGGTCTGTGGTGAAGGGAAGCGTCAGTCCGTCCTCCTCTCTGGTTACAGTCAATGGAGCGTGGACTTTAATTGATCGCGATGGCTTGCTCGTTACTTGTTTGTTTGTTCTGTCCCTCTGTTGTCTTCATTGCTCGCTGCATGCCAGCACACTTCCACCAACAAAGCCTCGCACGTCTGCTCCTCCACGTTCCACTGCCTGGTCCTTTGAGTCCGAGCCTTCCTTTCCTGAGCTCTGTCTAAGTCTCATTCCTCACCGTGGCAGCTGCCTTGGCTCGGACTCTCCGGCACCAGCAGGTGCTGTAGGCGTGCAACAACTCAGCTACACTCACTCATAAATAACACCTGACAAAAGTATGAGCGGGCCAGAGCTTCAACCAGAGTGAAGCAGGGAGGCAGAGATTGGAAGTTTCCTCTGGCAGGAGAACAGGGTGTGGCTCACGGTCAAACGCTGGCCTTCTCCAGGAGGACATGCTGAGAATGGGGAGAGAAAGTGTGAGAGCAGGGAAAAGAGGAGGAATTGAAAAGTTTTCACTGCTCCTCAATGCCAACTTTTCAATAAAGCCTTTTCATGCAAATGTCTAGTAAATGGACCTTTTTAAACACAAGGCCAGCATTAAGTGACTAGTTAAGGAGAAACTTGAATTTGAAGGATGGGAGCGTTGCCTTTTCTGTAATTAGGACGTAAGAGCTCGGAACAATGTTAACTGTGCTTTAAAAGCAAACGAAGAGGTCAGAAAAAATATATGCACATTGTTATTATCATCATCAGTAATGAACCTGCACTTGGAATATATGAGCCCTGATCAAGGGCTGTTAATGAACACAGCTCAAATCAAACCCACCAACACCAGACACACATCCTGCCTCATCAGAAGCTATCGATCAGCTTCTCAGGGCGAAGGTTGGTTTGTCATTTTCTCCTGCCTCACGGTGAACAAAACCAGGAAGTGTGTGAGAGATTACGGCCCAGGATGCAACCTGAAAGCCCTTTATCTCTGTGAAAACAAGGGGCTTCCTGCGGCCCTGCTCCCATCCAGGCCACCTCCCCTTCTTCACGCAGCCGCCCCCAGCACCTGTGGCATCCTATTTAAGGCTGCTCTCCCACAAACCGGGGTCTACGCCCACACAGAGCAAAGAGAGAAACCTTCAACGCTTTACTGCTGGCTGTGTCCTTCCGGTGACTTCCAGGGCTCGAACCGCTCCGACGGTCCCGTGAACAGCTGAGAGTCCTGGGCACAGAGTGACACATAGGTCTAAAGATAAAACAGACTCCTGCGCATGTCGTGTCATGCCGTTGTCATTCATTTGAGGAAGTTTGTGACCTACATTAGCTCGTTTAGTCTCCTTTGTTCAGCTTCAGTGAAACAGTTGCCTAATATTCTGAAATATCCTTCTTCTGCTTTGCAACATAAATGCCTGCCTCTCCTTTGATACTGTTGATGAAGACGCGACGACACGTATCTAATGCGTTGTTGAGCCAAACCTCCGCCTTAGAAAACTCTCCTGTTGCCCCTTTGAGTTGTAGCCACAGCTGGCAGGGGTGGTTTGTCTTGACGGTGGCCTGCGTTGAATTTCAATGACCCCCGTCCTCCCCCTGGGCTTCTCCTGCCATCACCGCTAACTGGCTCCTATTCACGGCAGTGTCCTGACTTCCCAGAGGGACCTAGATAAACAGGGTCCATTCAGTGGCTGAAGCGAACGCCCCCTGTCAGCCTCAGACGTCCCTTGTTTCAGTGCCAGGCTGCAGCGCATCTCGCTCGCCACCGACGCCAACAGCGGTGGCACAGTGCCAGCGATTCTCAGCCACACACAAGCGCACTTGTAGAGGATTGAACTTAACTGTGGCGAGCGATGAATGGCTGTTGTTAATGTCGAGAAGGCTTGAGCGACGCCGGCTGTTGGTATTTCTGCACCGCTACATAATGTGAGAGGGAGCAGCTATCTGTAGGTGTGGTGTGATGTTGCAGGCCAAGCTGACTTCCTGTTGTTATCTGGGGTGGGGGATGCTCCCATGAGATTAACCCGTGAGAGTCACATGGTCGGCCTGCGCTGCAGTAAAGGCCGTGTTTTGTGTCTGTGTGCTGAGCGTGGCTCCACCTGAATTCTGACCTGGGCGTAAACGGCCGCGTCTCCCTTCCCTCCCTGTCTTCTCTAAATCACCAGATCTCTCTCCTCTAAGCAGATGTTTAAAAGCTGTTGTTTGTTTACCCAGTGGGAGCAACTTTTTGATGGAAACTGATACCGTGAAACCTGTGAGAATGTTACACACGGAGCAGTTTTCTGCATATATGGTAATGACAATATGATATATATGATAATAGTGAGTCAGACGTGGGTTAGTAACCACCGTAAGTAAGCAAAAAGGTCCAACGTCCCTGTTGCTGTCCTGGTCCTCCTGCCTGGCCCGTCTCCATCACTCTACTGCTCTGCTAATTTCAATCGAACGGCCGCCTGATAAATCTGGCGAATCAGGGCAGATGTCCGATGGGTGCGGCAGTGACACAGCGTCTAGACGACTGAGAGGTGAGCGGACGACTCCAACGTGATTCAGATCCAAAGGAATCTCACCTCTGTGCCTTCCTCTGCCCTGCTGGGTGTATCTGATCAATTTGTTCGTCCTGAGAGTCTCCGAAATTGTCAGGGCAGCGAGTCACAAAATGATTGTGAAGTACACCCTGTAGAAATGAGATTAGAGTTGACTGAAGTGAGCATTATGGCAACAAGCGCGTTTCTCTCGGGCCGGGCTTTATCTAGTCCTCTTACAGAAGGCGAGGCCTAGCCTTGAAGCCTACCTCATAATTGTATTGGCCCGTGACAGATAACACTGATATAAAGCTGTTTGTTGTTGATGATGAGTCTATTGAGTCGTGCTCTTCGCCTCGTCCTTGGGGAGCTTATCCTTCTGTTTTTATTAAACCCAGGCTTAAATGGACCAGGTCCTGTGATCGACAAGGAGATTACCCACTAATAAAACATACATCACAATATCCAGAGAGGCCCCACGCTATTAATACACAAATATGAGGATTACTGTCTGCTCGTCGGTGGTCGCGTAGAGGGGATTAGGATTCTGGTCCAGAAAGATTGGATTTAATGTGTGTGAGACCAAACGATCGGACTGCAGAGCCTGAGACGAGCGTCCTGCTCAGTTTCAGCGGAGTTAGCTTCTCGCCTAGAGACAACAAAGCCTGATTGCTGTGTTATACGACAGCTATTTCATATGCTACTGTTTCAAAGGTAGTGTAATGGGAATCTAAGTACCACTACAACTAAACGGCCTCTGAGTCAGCGGGCTGGGCTGACAGTACCAGAACCCGTGCTGCCACAGCCCGTGTCCTGGAGTGTGTCCTTTACCTGTTTTAACATGCTGCCCACACACAAACACACACAGGCATCCTAGACTGTTTATCCCCAAGGGCGCTCAGCTAAAGGAGAGAGAGCCCCTTAATCATGTCTCTGTCCCATGTCCTCGTTATCAGCCACGATTAATGAGTCCTCCATTAATGAAAAAAGACAGGAGGTGCCAACCCCTCCTGCAGGAGAGAGGGGAAGGGTGGGGGCCTGATATTAAATGCTCTCAGGGTGCAGTGACATCACCTCCGAGGCAGACACGATAGCTGTGACAGCGTGCGTTCCTTACGATGGTGTTACGACGGTTGTCTGTAGTGACATGTACGCACCTCGCGCCGTCGTGTCCGACTTCCTGGGTCCTTCCTTATGTGTTTGGCGTCTTTGTTTCTCGTCTCCGGTGGCTTTGCTGCACGAGCAGGGCAGGAGAGCAAAGCCAGGGATAAGGAGCGTTTGATTAGACAGTGGGAGAAGAGGAAGAGGGGGGAGAGCGGCAGGTGCAACGGACACCCGCCACAATCACCGCGCTCTGCAACAACGGTGGCAGGAAATCAAGGTTGTCTTGGTAACCTGGCACTATCGATTAAGTGTGGCCATCTCCAAGCTCACATCAGAGTCCCAGAGGAAATGGAGCCGCGTTGGGTTTCAGGAGAAGAGACGAGGGAAGGGGAGGAGGGTTAAGAGCAGGAGGAAAGGAAGTAGCAGGTGAGGAGAGAAAGGCTGGACAGTTGTTCCAACGTCTTAGATTTATGAATGCAGAATATTTCTTTAGTGCGCCTCCGTCCGCTGCTCTGCATATGGGTCCACGGTCATGCAAATCCCTCAGCATTTCCAGGCCATTAGTTCGCATTTGATTGAAGGACCTCGTGGCACATCCGGAGTTTACTTTGTCCTCTCCACAGGGCAGGCAGCCTGTGATTTCACCACAATTGTACGCTGGTGGTGGTGATGTTGCATAAGCCCTTTGCTGGAGTGATCGATACCGAGTATTGACTTGTTAGGACGAGTATTTTTGGCTGATGCTGCACTCGGTGGGTGTATTTCAGACAGGCCACGTCTGTCGCGCTCTCCTCTCTATACATCACCGTAAGACACAGGGTTAAAACACATTCACAAAAACGCTCTTCTCTTGCTCTTGGTTCTTAAATGTATATAAGTTGAACATGTGGCTTACAAAATAAAAGGGGATTTAGGGCCGTCTTCTCTTTGAAAGGCTTGTCGTCTGCCGCCCTGCCCCCCGTGGACGGCCGAACACAGACCGGGCCTCTGTCCTGCCGTCATGTGGGCTGACAGCCTGCGCGAGACGTAGCTCTGGTCTGGACAATGTTTAGCTGTCGTTAGCATTCGTGGCTTTACTGTCCTGCCTGGAGATCACCCACCTTCATGTCTCAGAAGGTGACTTACACGTGTTCTCATTACACCTAAAAGTGTTTGATAATAACCCTCAAACTCCGCGGACCAGCATCAGCCACTGCATTTCGAGCACGTTGGATTACATCCAAATGATACAGAGCATAAGATCCAGGGACAGGTCGGCTCAGGCCACAACCCCTAACCCCTAACCCCTAACCCTAACCCAACACCTGTCGAGTCTGAACAGTCATCCACAGTTAGCTTGGCTACAGCCGTGACTCTATTCAAAAAGCAAATTAAATATCAGACTTGCAGTTAGAGCTGCGCTGAACAGATGAACAGCTGAGAGCAGAACGCGGTCCAGCCCAGAGTAATGTCTTGCAGGCCTGTAGGGCGCCCAGCATCCCCGTCCTCCCCTCATCTCTCTTGATTTGGGGCTATTCTAGGCAGCGGCGCTGCGTGGGCAGTGAGTCAGCGGTCATTAGAGCGTGCAGACAGCACTCTGCCGGAGGCCACAGGAGCCAGCCAGTCTAATGATGAGGCCGGGGAAGTGCTGGGGTCCTGAGCTCGCAGGACATCCTACCGCTCCAGCTAATTAGCTTTAGTCACTGTCACCGCACGGCCGAGATTGAGCTTTTTACTGCGTTACCACGGCGCAGCTACAGGTCTCTGACCCAGGTCTTGGCGGCTCCTTTCACATTGGTGCTGGCATTTCTTTGAAACGCATTACGCCGTGATGTTTGTTAGGCAGACACATGTGTCGACCAACACGATGCGTCACGTAAGAGACTTGCGCTCAGACCCAGTCATCCTCCGCGGAGAGAGGCTGACAGAGCAGGAATGTAAGCACAGCAGCTAAATAAACACACACGGAAAGGACAGGCATCGCTCCGTCTTACAGCTCGCAGTGAAATGCAGCTCAGGATAATAGTCTGGATCAGCACGCATGCATTTTCCTTGACCATCCGCTGCCAGTGGCTGTAATCAAAGAATTTAACCTGGGAGGGGAAAGCGACCGACTGTGTATCAAGACTTACAAGGACAGCGCGGCGTTCCTCCCCCTCCCTCCTTTTAACACCTTATCTCAAGCTCTCGCTCTAAAATAAGATGCACTCGTACAGTACGTGTCACATGGCAGCACCACCTCACAACACCCAGACGGGCGGAGGAATTGTTTTCACGCTGCTCTGCCCAGCATTGAACAACTGCTAGTGGAGTGTTGTGACTCGATGCCTCCTGATGGTCTGCGGCTTCGACTCCACCCGTAGGCTCTTGATGTGGCGATCAGACCGAGCACTGGCGTCTGACGTCCAGGGCCGGTGGCAGCCATTTTGGCTCCGTCTGAGGAGGCTGCCACGCCATCACATTTCACATGCTGTTGATGAATGACACTCGACACAGCTGCAGACCTGGCACAGTGTCCCAGAAGCATCGGTCTGAACCCTCACGTCTGAACTTGACAGCCACTTTAAGATCCCAGGTCCCTGTTTCTTCCCTGGTTGTCTTTCTATGCCAGCGCCTCTCGTTTTTTCCAAGGTGGATCAAAGAAACGAGGTATGTGGAGGCGTGTGGAGCCAGAGTCGGTGTCAACGAGCAGCTCTCTCTGCTGTCACCGATTCCCTGCTTCTTACTTTACGGTTTACTCTGAAAACATCCAGGTCTCCAGTCCCACTGTCTTCTGTCCATCCGGCCTCCAGCACCAGGCGCTGGGCCAGAAGGTGCTAAACAGCATCTTAACCTGGTGTCGGAGCCTCCGCTCATCCTTTATTCATTCCCATTAAAGGAGCATGAGAGTTGTTCTGTGCCTGTAGCCACTGCTGTTTCCCCCTCCATTAAAAAGACAAACGACTGCAGAGTATCTACCCCGTCTTCCCTACATAAATAAAGAGTGGGCGTGAATAAAATATGCATGCCAGGTCCCTCCTGATACCTGTGAGTCCAATCTGTGACAGGCCCAGCGGTGATGCTGTGTAAAGACACAGTATAGGTGTTATATAAAAGCTACACCGTGTCCTGAGGCCTTTCATGTTTTCTTTATTTGTCTCAGTGAGAATTCATTCATTACGCTTACCCGGAGAACATGGAAAGGCCTCCAGACCAAACAGCATCTCACCACTGCATAACCGTGTTGCAGCCCCTGCGTTTTGAGAAATGCTGAATAAAAAGACAACAGTCAGAATGAGCAGATTATGGGAGGAGAGGACTGAGACCAAATGAAAGTGCTACGCCAGCGACTGAGCGTTTCTGCCCCGCCGGTGGAATTTTGAGCGTGTTGGCAGCAGAGTGTGTGTTGAGCTACTAGGGTAAATTAAATATCAGTGTCATCCTCATCTCCTGACATGGCATCTGCAGGCTGCATCTCCAAGGTGATACATCGTATAAACATCAGAACACGTTAGTTTTGTTCAGCTCAGGTTGGTGGCACCTGAGCAAAATCCAGCCGGTTAGGTTTGGAGGAGCCATTTTAAGTAAGTGGAGGCATTAGAGAGAGGTCAGGACTTAGCCGTAATCCTACAGTGCTGCTGGCAGGCCAGAGTGTGGGAGGGCGGAGGCGCTGGTTTACAGACGTAAATGAACTCTGTAAACAGGCCGACGCACACTCGCCACAGCCCAGCGACGCGAGAGGGCTCGAACGCAGGCCAGGCCTCGGCCACCGGCAGTGAAAAGCTACTGATGTACGGCCCACACACACCACGGCAGCGTAGCAGGCGTCTGTCCGTCACAGCGCTGATTCCATTTAATCTCTAATCTGGAGGCTTTGGTGCCGCCGCCGCTTATCGGCCGCGTTTGTTTGGCCAGGCTCACGCTGCCGCTTTTAACAGGATGATGCTGCGTGACTCCACGGCCGCTGGTTGGCGTCACCCGCGAATGGGCCGGTGGTTTATAGGTCCGTGCTCTGGCGTTTTGGTGCGTTTCTTGGCTCATTTGAAGGTCGGTGTCCTCAATCATAGCTTCCTAAGATCTGGAGCATTTCCTGTGGTGAACATTTAGGACAGAACATCCGCATGGATCAGACGGGCTGTGTGAGAAACACAGCAGACACTGGAGCTGTTGGTGGTGACATGCATGGCTCACATGGCGCCAAGTGCTTTTATTGGACAATAATGGTCGACTTACAGGGACGCACCCACAACCTTTAAGGGGTTTTAACACACGAGCTGGAAGGGTTTTCCTCATGAAAACCACGATGAGGTATTTTCTGGCTTTGAGGGCTTCACACAGCAACACCTAGAAGTGAGTGGGTGCGCGATTGATGCCTTTTGTGTAGAAGCTGCACATATTTGTGTTTGTGAGTCCTAACGTCGCCTTTCATGTCACACATATGTTATGATCGTCTGGACGCCAGCTCGCTGCATGTAGTGATCCAGGTTGAGTTCATAACGTAGTAAGATTAGCTGCAGATGAGACTCAGCTGGTGATCTGCTCTCACCTGTTGCTCATCAGCTGCTTGTGCGAGTCACATGCTGTCTGGCATAGACTAACTTCCCCTCAGACTCGTCACCATCCTGTCTCCTCGTCCTGGAAGCGCTGTGTCAGCTCCGTGATAGCCTCTTCAACTGCTTCCTGCATCTGAAGATTACGCTTCCCATTGCCTGCGGAGCCTAACATGCGAAAGACACTGCAACCTGCGGTGGAAAAGGGGACGTATGAGGCGATAAAGCCCGGCTAATTATAAACAGCAGCACTTCAGCTACTTTCCTCCTCTGTGTTGGTGTCCAGTTGGAGCACCTGGGAGGAAGCAGCTGTAGGTGGTGATTACCGTTCAGAGACTCCAAAATAACCTCTCCTCCCCCTGGCCGCTCTCTCTCCATTCGCTTCTTCTCAGCCTTCTTTTCTCGGACTCACCCAGTCACCCAAGAGCAAGAAGTACAAGCAGGAGAGCGATAACGGAGTAGAGTTGCCCCATTACACGGACCAGCTGTAAATAAAGTGACTAATGCACTCCGCTCATCAATATGGGCCACGTTGGGCTGAGCTCACATGGGTAAACACGGGAGGAATGTGTTAGCTTATGGCCACCCCCTCTCCGCCCACGCGTGTAGCCGTGTGTTTACTGTGCTGAGGCCCGTCAAGCACATGTTCAGGGCTGTGCAGGAAGACAACGCGTGTGCTCCTGTTTATTAAAAGCCAACACGCACATCTACACGAGGTGTCTGGACGCAGTCAGCAAAATGGTGCTGTGACAAAAAGTCCTTGGACAAAACTTTGGTCCTTCCTCTTCCTCTCGGCTACAAAGCTCATCGCTGAAGTCGAGCAGGAAGGTCAGTGTGCAGGGACACGCACTGCCGGGTGGAATTCCCCCGAACTGCAGAGAGGGTGACCCGTGTCAGAGAAACAAAGAGCAGGCGCTTAACAGCCTGCTGGGTCTTATCTTTGGCAGATCCTGACCGGAACCGATGAGCAATTATCCAGATAGATGACAGTTATGACGTGTGATGTTTAAAGACGCGGCAAAGCTCGGCTCCGTGCGTATCTACTTAGAATTTGACAAGAAAAAGTGGAAAACATCTGGCTGTTTACTGCTGAATGACTTCACATTGCTGGTGACATCACATGGGATAGTCCCGAGAGTCCGGTCCAATGACTGCAGCCTGTAGGGTAATCGGGGTTCCACCCTGCTGGCCTCGTTCGGCCTCAGCGGGCAGCAGCCGACGTCTGACCAGAGAAGACGGAGCGCAGGCAGCGGGGAAACGCTTTGGTCGGGTTAACTGCTGATTTCTGTCCTGTTTCCAACGCTGATAAAAGCCTGGCACAGCAGCTCATTTGACTCGACGCAGGCCTTTCCCACAGACGAGATCTGTGCCATCGATTCTTCTCAGCTGGACTGTCGATACTCCCCTTTGAATTCTGACACGTTGAAGTGCTGGTCCCTGGGCTGACGTAGCAGCCCGGCACCTCTGGGTGTAACGGGCAGGAGCGGGTCTATCGATACGCGCCTGCATCCACCTGCGGCGTCGGCTTTTGACTGATGTCACGTCGTCGCGTCGGCTGTGATTTTATCTGTCCGCCCGTTTACATACGAGCTGGCAGTGGGTGGAGTCCAACACCTTCTGTTTGTCGCCCGCTTAGCGAGACAGGTCTGCGCCGTCCACCTCGCGGTCACTCAACAGCAGGGTAATGGGGTGAGCGGTGCCGGGTGACTGCCCCGGTCGCCCTGGAGGCTGCCGTGGTGGGGAGAGGGGGCTGACCCTTCCTGGTCACACGGGGAAAGGCCAGTTCGCCTCAGGAGATAGGAAGGAGGGGGCGTCGGTGGAGGGCCGAGGTGACAAAAGAGCTTTTGTGGATGCAAGTTTACGACGTTAACCCCTTTCTTTCCCCACTTCACATGAATAACAAGAAACCACTGTGACAAGTGAGCAATAGCCCGAGGCTGCGTTTGATTTAGCGTTTTGTGTGTGTCAGGGGTTGTTCAGGACATTTAGCCTCGGGAGTCTTGTGACAGTGCTGACATTCTGCAGAGAAAGTGGTCGGCTGTTGTCAAAATGCCACAAATGGGAGGTTTTCTCGCTGCGCGGCAGGTTGTCAGCGTGAAAGGCTGAGGTGAGCTGACCAGCTGATTGCTGTAAACCCAACGAGGCCCTTCCGGGTTGTTTCTGCACCTCCACCGGTCTCCGCTCATGTCCGTTGCTGTCGGGCAGAGCCACAGCGCCTACGCGGACTTTTATTGAGGTGTGCGCATAAACCAAGGTAAATGTCGTCTAATAATAACGCTGTAAATCTCTTTCAGCCTTCCTCGCGTTGCCGCCTCTGCTCCGCTGTCAGTCTGACGCTGCCTCCCTGGGGCAGACGTCGGTTTAGATGAGCGTCACGTGTGACAGGCCAGCTTGGTCTTTTTTGGTGGCTCCTCTTCTCAGTCTATGCATGAGCTGGAGTAAAGACCCGATCCCTCGATGAATCCATGCTGATGGTAGTGATGCGTCTGCGGTAAGAAATAGCTACGGTTAAGCAAGGTTTAATGAGATTTTCCAGTTGGAGAGTTGCTGGCGCCGTACCTCCCTCCCACTTCATAGGCTAGTGTAATTCTCCCTACTCTGTCAAGCCTAATACAGGCAGGAATGTCCAGTCACCTGCTCCTAAAATGCAACAGCCCTGCGCTACACTAACCTGATTTAGACCTGCAGCTCGTACTGAACGCAGGCCCGCTGCTGCAACACGGTGTTGAAATCGTGCTCGTAAGGAGCCTGTTTCAAGCGTCGAGGGCTCTGACCTGTGTGGATCTATAACATAGCTGAGGTCATGCTGTGAAATTGGATTCTGGTCTCTCACAACAGCAGATGCAACAACTCGGCCTCCCGACGATGATCCGGCCACGTTTGTCCGTCGTGTGGATGTTTTTCTCGAACATCTGTTGACCCAGTGACTTGCAGGGAGATGTGCTACGTACATAATCCCACTACGACTGCCTTTAAACAGACTGAATGGCTGTAGGCAGGGGCTCTAATAATATCCTCGCTCAAAATGTCAGCCCTAGACACAGCCTGGCGAAGCTGCGCAGAAGAAACCCATGATACCACTGTGCAGCCTTCAGGAGGCATCAGTGTGTAGCTGCAGCCTGAATGGAGTGTGACAGCAGAGGTGACAGGGACGGAAGCTCACACAACACTAGGCGGCTTTGCCTGGTGTTACACGCGGCTCGGACTTAACCGGAGGCTGCCCCCGACTCGAGGGAAACAACTGTTTATCCAGGTGGCGATGCCTAAATATTTGTGTTGCTGTTTGACTACGAGGTGTTTTCCAGCGTAGTCATTTCTGGGCATGTACACATATTCAGAAAGAGTCCACAGACTGAGACAAGGTGAAGAGAACAGCAACAGATCAACTGTTAAAAAAAGAACGGAGGTGAGAGAGGAGGAAGGTGGTTGCCGGATGCACGACTGCAGGGTTTTTGGGCTTACCAGAATCAGCAGCAGATGTTTCCTCTCCTCACCTCTTTCACTCCCCCTGCTCACCCACGTTCTATTTCACTTCTTAGTCACCGGCCTCTACTGCGCAGACCAGTGGTGGGAACCTGCTGAGTGCTGGGGACTGGTCCAGAGGCGCCGTGGGTGGGTAGCGGAGCCCGGACGCTCGGCTGTAGCTGAAGCCAGGGTCATACGGACGCCTCTTAATGGCTTCACACGCAGAACGCACACACTTCACTTTCACTTAGGTGGAGCAGTGTTATTCCGTTGGACGGGCTGTCTCGCCTCTCATATAAACAGGCCTGGTGTAAACTCGGTGGCCGGGCATTTCTGTGGATTGCGTGTGATCACACCCTCCGGTCGCTACCGGCCCACCTGTCCTTATTTAGAAGAGCTGAGAGGAGCCAGAGTGTGTGAGGCTCAGCGCCGCCTCTGTGGCGGAGGCACGTCGCCGACCAACAGGTACGATTGAGCCAGGCTTCGGGTGAGTCCTTGACGTGTCACCTTGCAGATTAACAACAGGCTCCATTAGCATTAGTGTTAGGGCTACAGCCTGGATCAGCATCATCAGGAAGACAAGGTTGAGGCTGGAGGGTCTCCTGGTGCCCTCTGCAGTCCACGGCACTGGGACTGGGCTTTGCCTCAACTATGCCCTGGTCGGTTTGAGGCAGCGCTTGAGAAATCCCCAATTCCTTTGGTTTGTTATCGACTCCTGAGTCGACCTTCCCGAGTCTGCGGGAGGAGGCTGTTGTTGTAACGAAAGCAGCGTTTACCTCGGGGCTGAATGAGGCGCCTCACCTTGAGGCGGCATACTTGAGGTTTTGACCGGCACGGCTTTGTTTTAGTTGGGTCTGAGCGCAGTTTTTTGTAGTGGTTGCTTTCCCTGAGAAAACAGCATTGCAGCGCCACAAGGGCAGACTCTGTGACGGCAGGGTCTGCCTCCCTGGCCCTGAGCTGTGGATGAGCCCAGGGAGTCTGCTCCAGGGCTAAATATAGAGAAAGAAGAGAAGTAGCAGTGTGGCGGACCAGCGCCGGTGCCGTGATGACTCAGTGTGTCTATCACGAGCAGAACGACATCAGACCTCAGAATGTGTGTCAGCCCCTGAATGAGCAGCAGGGATCTGCCTCTTTAAGAGCCAAGCTCAGGCCAAAGTGTTTTGGTTGGACATTCCCGGCATACCTCGTCCTCCGCTGGCCGCCGTGAAGGTTCGTAAAGCCTCGCTGCGGACGCTAATGGTTCCCTGCGTCCCCGCCTGAGGCTCACACCTCGTGGGCCTCAGAGACAGTTCGCTGCTGTCCCCCGTTCAGTCCCTCCAATGTCTGAGAACCGACCCGTGGAAGGCGCAGAGCCACACTCAGGTCTAGGGAGGAGGAACCGTCTCAGGCTGGGCCGCGTGGACCTTTCAGACTCCGCAGCTTAGCCGTCGTTAGCAAGTGGTTTCTCAGGTGCTTGGACGTTGGGAAGCCAACTTTCAGAGTAAGTTGTTTACCTCGTCCACCTACCGGTGCTCGTTCTCTCAGACGCGTAGGAGTTGTCCTCCTGCTGTGTGCTAGCATGCTAGCGCTAATGAGGCCAGCTGTCCAAACGCTCAGCCGGTCGTCCAGAAGGGAGCGCAGCCTTTGTTGATGCTAGGTGTTACATCTCCTGTTGGAACAGGCACTTTTGTTTCCACGTCGCTAACCATTTGGCACAGGAAGTCCATCTCCCAACGCCCCCTCTGTACCACCCTGCATCCTTAACTCTTTCCGTCGCTTCACAGCTCCCACTGAAATTGTGCCGCTCAGCGTGGCCACCTCCTGTCTGCAGGCACCAGCACTTCGATTGTCTCCGCAGCTTTGTAGTCGATCCTTTTCTCTGGGCGTCGCCTTTGCTGACCTCGGCTCCACACCTGAGTGGCTGTGGCCCTAAACGGCCTCTCAGCGCCGCCGTAAAGTAGTTCTGTTTCAATATGAAGTGTTTGAGCTGCTGCACACACAATACATCACCTGCAGTCTTTGCCTGACAGAAAGCAGGAGGCAGGAACAGAGCGAGGAGGTGTGGAGGAGGAGGAGGGGAGAGAGGAGCACAGCGCTGTACGTTCACTCGTGGGTCATTTCAACGCGGATAACGTTTGATCAGCCGCTGTAGGAGGTAGGCGGCAGATATTCACCTCTATTAATAGTCCACGCTGGACACGACAGACGCTGTCACTTTGAACTGGGAGAGTTATGTTCAGCATCATCAGACCTCGAGCTGGTGAAGCGGGATGAAGGGAGGACAGAGGCTGAGAAGGAAGTCGTGCTCCTGATGAAGGATCTCACAGCTGACAAACACCTCACCAAATAACGGAGCTTCTCCCTCCCCCTCAGCCTGAACCTGCACGTCCACCGGGTCTGTGCGAATCCCAGCCGGTTGTAATGACCTGCTCTGCGAGAGAGAAATGAAAACAATCCTCTTTGATTGAAACAGGGGCCCGTGATTCTCCCGAGCAAAAACATTAGCAGCCACTTCAGAAAGAGGAGCGAGCAGGGTGAGGGGTGACTGAAGGCAGAGAAAGGAAATGTTCAGGTGCTTTGTATTGGCAGTGCAGATTCAGCAGTGAATGCAGGTGGTGTGTTAGCGCTGCAGCCTGAGCCCTCTGCTGACTGGGCTGCTCTCACAGGAGAATTGATTTGGCCTCTGAGAGGATGTGTAGCTCTCAGAGGAGCAGAGTGACGGGGGGAGGCAAGGAGTGGGTGGAAGTAACACAGGTGGAATTGAGAGATGGAGCCTGGAAATGAAAAGAGGCCCAGGAACACAGAGATCGGCAGCAGGACAGCGTCCTCCCCCAATGACCCTCTCTGCAGATCCCGGCTCCTTCAGCCCATAACGCAGCCGAGGTCACGGCGTCTCCCACACAACACACACCACTTAAACCAGCAGCGTAATGATCTCACACACGGGACTGGATGTGTTTCTACCAGTGTCTAAGTGTCTACGTCTCCTCTGTTGTTCAGATCTGGATGTTCTAAGGGCTTCGTGGCTTCCTATGCAGCATCCAAACTCTTTTATTCTTTCCTGCTTCAACAATGTCCTTCCCCCACAGGGATCGTTGAGAGTTTCATCTACTCTGCTAGAGCTCGGCGTGTTTAATTAGTGTTTCTAGTGGACGACGACTTTTTCACGTTTATATTCGCACAATCACCGCGTCTGCAGTCATTGATGTGCGGTCTGGCCTGTCTCTTTAGCGGCCAGCTGAAGCGACACGCCTTGACCTCTGCCCCGTCTCCTTCCACAGTGACCAACTACAGCAATGTGGTGGAGGCCGCCTCGGACTCGGACGACGAGGACAAGCTGCACATCGTGGAGGAGGAAGGCAGCCTGGCAGACAGGGCCGACTGCGACAGCACCCTGCCGGACGACGAGAACCCGGCAGAGCGGTGCTGGGACCGAGGTGAGACCAGAAGCACGGTTGTGTCTCATTTAATCTTAAACTGTCTCGTGACGCGTGTGATGACTCATTAGGATGAGAACGTTACAGCTCATTCTTTCAGTGGGACTTCAGCTCACGTGATGCAGGCAAGTTCTGAAATGTTCAGTTGACATCTGTGCGCAGATAAGTACCAGGTTGTGTCTCATTGTAAAGCCCAGAGTGCAAGGAAGCAGGTACTACAACTATGGCAGGAAGTACGGTCTTAACAAAGACAATGCGACCTTCACAAAGAAAACGGCCTCGCGACCGAGGAGCCGGCCGAGAGCTTTATGGCACTGGTGGGCATTGGAGGGGCCGCTGTGAACTTGTGTTTACCTCAGACGCACGGGGAAGTGACATCAGAGGCAGCTCACTGCCGCAGGAAGGGCTGACGCCAGACCCCTGCTGCCGTGTGAGGCTACGCCGAGTATGAGAATGCAACTCAACGCACGCCATACGTGGCCGACGTTATGTTGAGACGTGATTTGAGGTCTTGAGCTTACAAAGGCGTGAAATGTGTGATTTAGCAACAGGTCAACTTAGCAAATGTCCAGTCAGTGTCGGTTTAGGGAGGAACCAGAATTCCTGTCCAGTGAGCCGGCGCCACTTTCAGCTCACTCAGTCAGTTTCAGTTCCACGTTGCACATGAGCTCAAATCGCAGGCCTGTGCACAGAGCAGCCGCCTCTTCCCCAGAGTGAGCCGTCGCTTTCCCTGTGCACGCAGCGAGGCGGAGACAGAGTAATGTCACCGCTGCGCCGCGGCAGCTCGGCCGAGTTGTCGATCGGGCATATTTTCCTCAGCTTTCGGTCATACACACCCTCGTCTCATACATGGAGCAACTGGACTGATGAACGCGGGGAAAGCCACAGTCCTTTAAACAAACACAGTTCTCTTATCACTCATCCCTTCGTCCCTCCCTCTGCTGGTTTCACTCAGGCGTGTAGCCTTGAAAAGTGACCACCACCCACTAATCTTCTCCTGAGCGGAGCCCAGTTCGCTTCAAATTAAGGCCTTGACACCACTTCTCCTGAGACGAGTGCGTTCCAAAAGCAAATAGTGGTTTTCAGCGCTTTGCCACCTCGCTTCTTTACACTCCTGCACTTTCTCTCAGTGTTTGGCTTGCTCTGAATCATTCCTCTTGATTACACGGCACCACGGCTGCTCTGTGTGCTGTCATTACTCATTCACCTCTAAATAATTATGCAGTGTGAAGAACCCCAGCGTTGCCTCCTCGGCTTTAAGAACAGACCAACGAAGAGCAGGGGACGGATGAGCTGGGATGAGTTGTGACAACCACTGCATCTACGTTACTACTGCTGCTGCTCAGTAAGATACATTAACCAATAAAAGGTCAGTAGGTTCAGTCTTCATTCTGGCCTTGACGTCGTCATTAGCCCGCATGAGGCCCAACCATCAGAGCTACGTTGAAATGGTTGCTGCAGGGACATTCCTGCGCTGTGTATCATGGCGCGATGTTAGAACGGAGCCACCCATCAGCGCAGGAAAGGGGGAATCTCCAGAGAGCTCCAAGATTGTCCAGCGGAGACAAACAGCATAAACGTTTGACAGCGCTGAGCCGAGGATCAGCAAATCGTCCTGGATTTGGAAATACCTCGCGGCTATTCTCCAACCTACCTCCTGTTGACGGGAGATAAACGCAACTGCTTAACCAATGATTGTGGAGCATCTGAGCTGCTTGGGCGAAGCCTTATCACTGACATGTCTCTCCCATGCAAGATAGAATCTATAAACGGGACTGGATGCTCGACCACAGGAAGGAGTGGGGCAAAGGTCGGCCAGCCAGGAAATGCATTTTGGGACAGTGCTGTATCGCGTTGCAGAGATATGGAAAGAGATGAGGAGGAGGACAGGAGTGGGTGGTCCGGTGACTGAGTTCTAATAAATAAGGAACCATGAGAATTACAACAGAAAGCCCTGCTGCAGGCTCACAGGACCTGAGTTCCGGGGCTTTTTCAACCGACTTTCCATGTGTGCAGTGGTGCGTTCAAATACCTGCGTCAGCACATAAATGGCTCGTGTGATGTTTCATGTCAGGGGAGCAGCCTGATAACGCGGAGCCGCCTCAGCGAGGCTGTGAACCCTCCTGGCCTCGCTGCACTTCACAAAGCGCTGAGAGAGACAAACACAGAAAGACGGAGAGACAACAACAGCTTGTCGCCCACACACCCCCAGCCCAGAGGTTTACGTGTGTGGATTGTACCTTTGAGCAGGGATCAGGAAGTGACCGTTGTCAGCACTTTCCCCTCACGCAACAAACGTTTCACTTATCACATCTGTCGTCTGGGTCCGGCCTCTCCTCTACAGGAGCTCTGATGTCTACCCAGCTGCGAAAGCCCCGTTTTGAAATGGCGACGTCTTCGCGTGTGGGGCGACTGGCTCCGAATCAGATCCTTCACTGTGGGATGAGAACTTCACAATGTGACTTTCTCAGCACCTGCTGGTGGCTCCAGCTTTATACGCACACGGGCTCCCTGTGTTACCGCTCACAGGCCAGTAGTCTTTACTAACCATAGCAACGAATGGAAGCCCAGGCAGGGCTGGATGTCAGCGTTCTGGTATGTGCTGTGACACCTGTTCCCATCTCGGAGGAGAACACAGCTGGTCCCGTCGTTCAGCACGAACCACTCACAAAACACAAGCAGGGGGTGGCCTTAATCAGCCCCCAAACAGCTGCTGAACGCTCACCCCAGCATTATTCTCTGCTCCGACACAGTAGCGTGATACAGGAATTATACTCTGGACCACGCCGACCGGCTCAGCTCTTTCCTCTGGTAGTGTCTGTGCAGTAACTGTCTGCAGCACCACATCAGGTGGAGATGATCAACTAATGAACGGACAGACGCGAACAGGTCTGTGGGCTTGAAGCTGACAGCGGAGCTCGCTTCGCTGCAGCACGGTCACATTTCATGTGCGCAGCGTCCGTCGAGAGAAAAGAAAAACCGGGTGATCAGTAATACCTTGTAGAAGACACGGCACTAATCTGTGGATGTTTTATCCATCACAGTGAAGGAGGACGGCGGGTCCGACGGTGAAGATGACGTGAGCACGGACGCGCTGGTGGAGGAGATGCTCCAGCAACAAGACACGGCCGTCATCTACCCAGAGGCCCCAGAGGACGAACCACAACGACGGGGCACGCCTGAAGCCAGGAGTCACGACGAGAACGGTACACATCACACCACACGCTCTTCACGTCACGAAGCGCCACATCTTTCAGCTGTGTGCTCGTTGCTTCCATGTCTTTGTATGGAAGACACACAAGCGAGCGGCCCTGTGTCTCTACACACACACTAACACACACACTACATTTCCACCTGAGAGCTGAGACGGTTGCTGAGCTCTCACACTGTTATTGCACCTACCCCGTAATTACTGCCCCCTGGGGATGGCTTTACCTGCTCCCCGTCTCACCTCAGGTGTTAACTCCACCCCATTAACGCCACTCCACCATTTGTTAAGTGCAGCACACGGGGCCGTTTATTGCTCCGGGGCTTTTGGCTTTTACCTGCTACCACAGAGGGTGAAACAGAGAGGGAGGAGGGAGCGGGGGAGGAAGAGGAAAAGCAACACCTGAGTAAATTTGTCGCGTCTGTGCAAGCTCTGACTCACGGCTACCTGGGCGGTAATGTGTGTGCATTCTCATCCCGAGGCCCTCACCTGTCCCACCGGAGAACTTAATACATCACCTGTTAACGAAGTAATGCTTAACTGTGTGGGAGCCGGCAACTGAGGCCCTCTGTTAGCAGCTCGGATGCAGCTCGGATGCAGCAAGGCAGCGCTTGTTTACCAGGTTCGCTTGCTCGTGTGTGGGTGTTTCTGAACCACTGCTGACGCACAATAAGCAACCAGATGATGAATTTGAAGCCTGTGGAAGTGGTAATTGCTAAGCTCGGTGTGAGTAAAAGCAGAATGAGTCCTGCATTGTCAACCCACCGTGACAGGGAGCTGTCTAACCATGTGGTTACCTGGCTGCTGTTTACCTGAGGGGGAGGTTCCTTCAGCAGAGGAGTGTGAAGGCAGCTTCAAAGGCCTTTAACCCCTTCCTCCCTCCCTCACCCCATGGTCACATGTCTTTGTAACTCTTCCCTTTTGTGTGTTTCCATCCAGGAACCCCCGACTCTTTCTCTCAGTTACTCACTTGCCCATATTGTGCACGCGGCTACAAGCGTTACAGCTCTCTGAAGGAGCACATCAAGTACCGGCACGAGCAGACGGAAGAGAGCTTCAGCTGCCCCGAGTGCAGCTACAGCTTCGCGTACCGCGCTCAGCTGGAGAGGCACATGACGGTCCACAAGAGCGGGCGGGAGCAGGTAGAACCCAGCTGTGAATGTTTAGGGGTGTAAAGGTGTGAAGGGACGGCGTGTTTGGGCTTCGTAGCGTAGTACTACGCCTCTACAAACCTATGCTGAAGCTATAGCAGCTCGCTTTCAAACACCACAGATAAATATGAACTTTTGCCCTTGATTGATTAAAGCCATTGTGACATGAATTAGCAGCTGTTCAAAGGTTGTGTTTTCATTGTGTATGTCACTGAATGACCCCTCTCACCTCATCTGACAGAGACACATCACACAGTCGGGAGGCAATCGTAAATTCAAGTGCACAGAATGTGGCAAGGCGTTTAAATACAAGCACCATCTGAAGGAGCACCTCCGCATCCACAGCGGTGAGTGGACAAGCCCTGTCACCATGGCAGCGTGCCCGTGGGTGTGTGCGTTCACGTTCTGCCTGCAGATTGATTGATGGTCCTGCGTTGGCCACTGATGGCTCCACTATGGATGTTTTATTTATGCTTTAGCCAGCTCCCTGTATTTAGATGGCCTTCTTTTTATTTCCGTCGTGTGCACATCTTTAATGTGCCATAATTGTGTTTCTTTTGGTATTATGGCACAGCAATTAGAGAAGCATTTCCCAACGGTGCCATTACATCAGCATTTAAGCATCGTTGAAACGCATTAGAGCTTTTTCCTGCCGTAGAGCTCATAGCCGTGCTTTCTCATTTGGCTTCATTCACTAATGGAAATCGGCCTCTCCCCCTCCTGTCTTTGTCTGTCATACTCGCAGGAGAGAAACCCTATGAGTGCTCCAACTGCAAGAAGCGATTCTCCCACTCAGGCTCCTACAGCTCTCACATCAGCAGTAAGAAGTGCATAAGCGTCATCTCAGTGAACGGCCGACCACGCTCTGGGAGCGCCAAAACCCAGGCCCAGGGTGCATCGCCCATGCTGCCCACACAAACCTCGGCTCTTCACGCCCAGATTAGGGAAAAGCTGGAGCACAGCAAGCCCCTGCAGGAACAGCTGCCCCTCAGCGAGATCAAGACTGAGCCCATGGACTACGAGTACAAGCCAGCGGTGATAACATCCCCCGTTGTAGCTGCCATGAACGGCGGGGTCTTCAACGGAGGCGCTGCAGCTCCTCTGCAAGGAACGGTGCAGGCCGTGGTCCTGCCCACTGTGGGGCTGGTGTCACCCATCAGCATCAACCTCGCAGACCTGCAAAATGCCCTGAAGGTGGCGGTGGATGGTAACGTCATTCGCCAGGTGCTGGAAAACAATGCCAAAGGTCAGGGGCTTAACACTGGCTTAACCACTGGAACGCTCCACCCCCCACAGCAGCAGCTCATCTCAGCCATCAGCCTGCCGATTGTGGGACAGGATGGAAATGCAAAAATCATTATTAACTGCAGCCTGGAACCCAACCAGGGCCAGCTTACAGCCCAAAACCTGAAGAAAGAGCCTGAAGCAGTAACACCAGCTCAGACCACTGACACCTTCAAGTCTCAGAAACTCCCAGAAGACCTTACATGCAGGGGCATCAAGCTCAACGAGACTAAAGAAAAAGAGGAAAAGACCACTAAAACCTGTCTCCTGTGTGATAGCTGCCCCGTGGGGCTGGAAGCACTCCATGCCCTCAAGCACTGCAAGAAGGACTGTCTCAGGCTGAACGGAACCGGGTTGGATACGTCGGAGTCTGCTGTCGCTGCCCTGCTCTCAGAGGGAGGACTCTGCAACCAACCCAAGAACCTTTTGTCCCTGCTTAAGGCCTACTTTGCCCTAAATGCAGAGCCCACTAAGGATGAGCTGGCCAAGATTTCTGACTCGGTCAGTCTCCCAGTCCATGTGGTTAAGAAGTGGTTTGACAAAATGCAGGAGGGTCAGATATCACTGGGTGCCCCAACGCCCCCTTCGGAAGAAGAGGACATTTATGAAGCTAGCAGCGTGGTATCGCTGGTCCCAGGCAAGGGCATGGCCACGAACCCCTCTGTGATCCAGGACAGCCCCACAGAGGCCACGCCAGCAGAAGTCGATGGCGCTCATAGCTCGCCAGCTCCCCCCTCACCACTAAACCTGACATCCGGCAGTCCTGTCCCCACCCAGGCCCCTCAGAGCACAGAGGGGCCCCTGGACCTGTCACTGCCAAAGTCCGCCAGAGAGGAAGCGGAAAAAGCTGTGGCTAAAGTGTGCGTCAAGCCCTCGTCTTTCTGTGGCCCTAGCACTGACGACGAACCCCTAAACTTAACTTGCACAAGGAAAGAAGCTTCCCCGCTCTCAGCCCTGGGCTCCAGCCCTGTCCCACTCTATGCCAGCCAGCTAAGTGGCAAAGCCCTAGATATTGTCACCACAATGCAATGCCTAAAGGCACTGGCTAGCACCAACAAACAGACCATCCTGATTCCTCAGCTGGCCTACACCTATACCACTACAGCAAGCAGCCCCGCAGGGACCGAGATGCACGAGACTATCCACCTCAACGGACTCAAGGTGTGTGGCCGCTTTTGTCCCTCTGTCAGCTGAAAGTATAAATGAATGTTCATTAAAATTCAAGTCTAACCAGTTTTAGCTTAGCACATAGCCATCATTGAGAAAACCAGCCTCGTCCTGGCCCACGGTACCAAGAACCACCTACTAGGTGTTGTTTTAAACCCGCACATCTTGCTCAAGCTCGCAAACAGCTCCAACGCTGAAAAGGACTGAGTGTCTCACTGAAGAATCGGGTGTAGCGGAGCTGAATTTGCCTTCCTCTGCTTGGAGCCACGAGTCCAGACCTTTCCATCGCACTGTTCAAAACCACTAGAACATGACAGATGGTGTAAAGGCATGCACAGAATAATCAATAAGTCATATATAGAAATGTCCGATGTGCTTTAATAGTTGTTCATTGTGCAGACACCTAATGGGCTGGTAATGATGGATGTAGATCTGGCTTCTTCCTGGGCTGTCACCCAGAGGACATGAGGCTGCACTTTACTACAGCTGCTATTGATTTGCTGGAATCTGTTTAAACACCACACCTTTGCCTGTGTCATTGATTTATTGTTGTTGTATTATACTTTTGTGTTAAGTGGATTGGCCTAGACCTGCCTAGTAAGAAAAAGAGGTTGTGTGTACATCTGCTTCTTAATAAAGCCTTACAAGCTCATTCACTGCGTTGGTGGGTGGACACATGAGAAATCTGAATCAGTGGACAGTACCAGGGAAAGGAAAACATCTGTGACGACTCGGCGATGAGCTGGGCATGACGCAGCAGTTTCCCGTTCACTGGTATTTGTGGCACAAGGCGCTCAGTCTGAGTTGTCTTTGTCATTGACATTTTTCAGGAGGACAAACAGGACACGGGCTCAGACGGCCTGTCCACCATGGAGGAGCAGAACGACTCCGACTCGGGGCCTCCGCGGAAGAAGATGAAGAAGACGGAAAGTGGCATGTACGCCTGCGACCTGTGTGACAAGATCTTCCAGAAGAGCAGCTCCCTCCTGAGACACAAATACGAGCACACGGGTAAGTACAAATGTGTGTTGTTTCCCAGTAAAACACAAACAGTTACAGATGGAACATGCCTCACCATCGCTCACTGCAGGGTCCTGGGAAGGATGAGTCAGAGTGTGAGGGAAGGGGGATTTTCAGCTCTAGCGTAAGAAAGGGTGGACACCTCTATTCCAGCAGGTATTACTCAACCAGCACAGAAGAGGTCTGAGAATTTCTTTCCGCCAACTCCCCACCTCTGCACTGCCAGCTTCTCATGTGAAGCACCAAATGTTGCAAGAGGGGAGCTCTGGTAGTGATTTGCGTTGCTCCAGGATGATGATTCCGTGGCCAATATCAGGTCAAAGCTCTCCGAGGCATTTTTTTCTTTATTACGCTGATACCTGGCTTGAAAGAACAGTGTTCGGCTCCAAATGACCTCATTGTAGGTGAAACTGGCTGCTCGCTGCCTGGATAAAGTTTCCTTGACAGGTTTTAAGCTCGGTTGTTGTGATTTTGTTGTATTGTTTTCAAATGTTCTCCTTGGATACGTTGACGATAGATATGGTTTGGTCCTCGTAAGCTTTGACGCCTTTGACGCAACAATGTGGGGGGACTCGCTGTGATTGTGGCCTTTAACACAAAACAGTCGTGATTTTGGTGAAATACGTTCTATTTATTTTCTCTTGCTTGGCAGGGAAGCGGCCCCACGAGTGCAGCATCTGCAGCAAGGCCTTCAAACACAAACACCACTTGATCGAACACATGAGGCTCCACTCGGGGGAGAAGCCGTACCAGTGCGACAAGTGCGGCAAGCGATTCTCCCACTCAGGGTCCTACTCCCAGCACATGAACCACCGCTACTCCTACTGCAAGAAGGAGACACACAACCAGGGAGGAGGCCGGGAGAGTCCAGAGGACGACTCCGAGGTCCAGGCTGAGTTGGAGACACTGAGCCAGGTACAGAGGCGGCACTTGGCTCCCTCCCAGCTGGATTTGGATGAACGAGGGAGTAGCACCAGAGATGACGAAAGCGAGGAGGAGGAGGAGGAGGAGGAAGGCGTGGTGGACATGGACGACATCCAGGTGGTGCAGATAGGAGATGAAGGAGGGGACGAGGAGGAGGAAGACGAGCTAGGAGAGAGGAATGAGGAGGAAACAGAGAGAGGGGTGGTGGAAGGCGGCAGGGAGAAGGAGAAAACAGAGGTAGAAATGAATGAGGAGGGAGAGGAGGCTGACACGAGGCAGGTGGAAGAACAAGTAGTCGAGATGGAGCAAGAGCAGGCGGTGGACACAGAAGGACGACTGATGGAAGCAGGGGGCGAGGACACAGAGGAGAACGGAGGCGAAACAACCAGGAACGTGGCTTCTGACGATGAGGATCAGACGTCGCAGGAGCGAGGAGACACTGACTAAACGAGGAGGAAGCCTCCTGCATGAGACACAATCACATCCTCTCCCTGAGCAGACAAGCAAATGCAGGAGGAGACGTCTGGTCTCTCTGACAGTTGGCTTCAGTTCACTACTGTGTAGAAATCCAGGTGTGCCTGAAAAATACTAGTGACTTTTCCACAGGAGAACAATTTCTCAGTGTTAGAAGATTTGTAAAGAAAACAATGAAGACGAACACAAATTTTGACAAACAAAAGAAATGCATTACACAGACTTTGGAAGCTAGAGCCGACATGTTTTAGATAATGTTTTATTACTAAAACACATTGGGTCATTTCTTTTTATCAGTGTTACTAATTTTATCACGCATATTTTAACCTTTAAAAGCTGTACAGTTGGGAGATATTTCTATACCTTTTTATTGCCAATGAACAAAAAGTCAGTATTTTATTAAGTTGGAAGGAAAATAAGAAAATCCTGTGCACTACAAGTGGCTTGGTTTACCTTTGAATTGAGCGGTTGAGTTGTGTTGTCTACCCTTCAGTATTACTGCACTAGAATTACGAGGCCATCACACTAGAAGATGCTGGTTCTGTTGCGCTTTTAATTGGGTTGTGAGCCTTAAGGAGAAAGCAGACGCCTGCCAGGTTCTGTTGCAGTTGATTTATGAGACAGATGTTGGCACATCGTTGTCAGTGTCTTTTACAAACCAGTGTTTTTACACAGCTTGAAATTGTGGGAAATTAGCTCAAATGGCTCTCCAGCCTGAAGGTAACGAGGCCACGGCGACAGTTAGCGCTCGCTAATTAGCTTAGCGTAGCCTAGCTTAGCCCAAAGACGTAACAAGGAGGAGAACCTGCAGCTACAGCGGCTCAAGCCAGCAGTTAACGCTTGCTAATTTATTGCTTTGGACTCAAGTGCAGCAGCGACGCACCAGACGCTAGCGTAGGCGGACTAACAACGCTGTGACCGAGAAGCGCTTCCCTGTGCTGAGAGTAGTTTCTCTCTTCCCCTTCAAGCGTTAGCCAGAACCCAGAGACCCCTCCAAGCCTTATGCAAACAAAGGAACATGCATATCAGAAGTGCCATTGAATATTGCTGTTAAAGTCAGAATATGATCAGGTTCAGCGAGTCCGAGATCAACACTGTTACCTTTGGTTCGTCACCCGAACAGAACGTTGCTTCTGTTTCCACTAAATGAACTCGAATGCACGCGCAGACATCTCTTCAGGTAACAAACGTAGGCAAACACGAATCCCAGGACTTCAGTTCAACACGTGTTTCTTCTGTCTTTGTGTTTCCGTGTGTACTGTATGTGTTGAGCAACGGCAGTATTATTCCCAGCCCGGCGACATGGGTGTCTGTTCAGTAGAACCTTCTATTTATGTGTCTGTTTTTTATATTTCTTTGTGGTTATTTATTACACCATGTAGTGTACAATACTGTAGTTTGTATTAATACCATAATATATTTTAGTATGATAAAGGTTCACATTCAAATAACAAGCCTGGGAATCGAGACTCCGGCCTTCTGAAGTAGTGACGTCAGTGTTTCCTTGGACGAAGCCTAAAATCGGAACCTGTGACCTCTCTGCATACATCCTCATATTAGTTTAGTTTCCTGCCCCTCTCTAATATGAAGCTACTGAACTTTTGAAACTAATTGTATGTCTAATAGCATGAGTGTGTGCTGTTGTATTGAAGGATGATCCTTAACCACGAAGTCTCCTTTTTGCCAAGCCAAAATAATATTGACATTCTTATGTTTCGTTTGTGCCAATTTGTTACTTTATATGTTAGTGTTAAGACCACGCCACTTTTTTACCCCACCCCCTTTTAACGCCTTCATTTTTTATAGTGATTGTTTTATTGTTTTCTTTTTTTGTTTATTTTTTATGACTCCCCATCTCACAATAAAATACATCAATTACAAGCTGCTCACGTTGTGATGATATTGAATTTGAGGGTAAAGTCTAAAATATACTCCGCACCCGACCAAACGCACAAGCTGACAGTATCCGTGCTGTGCGTTAGCTTAGCATGAGGTCCTGGTTTTCATGGTGAGAACCAACGACCTGCGTACTTTCCTCAGAGACCCTTCGCGTCCAGGCTGCCAAGGTCGACCATATTGATCCAGATTAGGTTTCTGGGAGGGTCGACCCTCATCCTGCCTCGGTCCCTCTAACGGCATGAATTAGTAATGGAATGGACTAAAAATCCATAGTCTGTTGAAGTCTTGAAAATGATACAATAGCTGGCGAACGTATTTGAGAAAAGGAGACGCACTCAGCTGAAAAACAGGCCCAGTGGATCAGAGGGGAGTTAAACCTGCCTGGGATTCAGATCACGCTGAACGGTGGCGCCCACCTCAACATACAACGCGCCGCCCGTGATCAGCGTCTAACGCAGGGAGGCCAAACGCTGTGTGGCCTCTACAGGCTCAGTCCAATCCAGGCCTGAAAGCCAACATATTGCCATATGTTCTGCTGGGCTCAGCATTTCAAAGGAAAATTGAAAAACTATAACTGCTAAGAGGATATGAAGTGCTCTTGCCAATAATGGTGCAAAAGCCTGATGAAGTATTATGGCTGCCGGGACTGTGACACCGAGCCAAACCCGGGGGGCTCAGAGTCCCCGGGGAAATTTAGAGAAAAGCCGAGAGGACGAGGAGGAGGTAAGAAAAGCCTGGGCACAGGAAAGAGCAGCCACTTAAATCTCACGTTCATTTATTTAGCCACTGAACAGCAGCACGCACAGCAACGTTACGTGTGCAGGTGTTTCGTACGGCGCCTCAGGTGACAAATAGCTTTTGCAGAGCTGGTCAGTGAAGCTCATACATGAATAAAATCTGTTTAGAAGACACAAGGAAGAAAACGCATTGGTGACCTTTACGGATGCAAACACCGGTCGCACATGACCATCGAGACTATTACACACAGTCTACATAGAAAACGCTTTTTATTTGAAGATGGAAACACCAAGCACTACGCAGCACACGAGGCGTAACACAAGCAGAGGCAGGTTCCCACATACTGGAGACCGACCGCGTTCAATTGTCTTACGGCGACTTGGCGAAGTCGAAGCTACTGTAACCGAGCATGTCTCGAAGTGAGCGAATCCTGAAATGAAACCGTTTCCTGGACGCAGCGGCTGATGTGGCAGCTGCTGCTACAGAGGAGCTGTTGGCGTTGTGGTCTCCTCATTCTCCAGCGATGTCGTTGAAAGATTAAAGTAGTGAATTAATATTCACTTCACTGAGGCCAGAGGAGACACATTTCAATAACTAGTATATTTATAAGTAACTATATTTGTCGTCCTTCATCGTCACCGACAGCAGGTCAGAACATCGCTGTGCGTGCATGTGTGTGGAGCGAAGGCTTGGTTGTTGGAGAGTTACCCTTCAGCTCCTGCGTGGACCAACCGGTCGCTGCGTGGAGATCCATCCTTCGTTTCTCAGAGAGGGGCCCTGGTCAAATCTATCTGTAGATCATTTATGCACCATCTTTTAACCACCCCACTGATAACTAGGAGGAGCCTAAGCTCAAAATCACAAAGGTTGGATCAAACAGCCTTCGTTACATCCAAGCAATGAACACGTGTGGGTCTATGGTGAACAAGTGCATCCAACCGTTCATCCAGATGAAGCCTGTTGTGGTTTATCGTCGTCTACGGCTGTTTGAGCCAACTCTTGTGATCTTGAGCTTAGAGCCTCCTGTTTTCCTTTTGACCCCTCGGGGGTTAAACTTATTTGTTAACAGGAAACGGTGTCTGCTCTGGCTTAAAGCTGAATGTTTGCTATTTTCACCTCCTTTGTTCAGTTTGGGTTGTTTCTGCTCATCCACTGACTCATTTACTCACACACACACATGCATGTTGAGAATTAATGTTCTGGCAGTTTCATGCTTTCTTTTCAGGGTGAGGTTCGGGGCTGGCTTTCACCACTTCCCCTCCTCGTTACCACATCAGGACTCGAGTTGTGCTACAAAAACACCAGCGCAACCGCAACCACCTCACAATTCCTGCGTCTGTGTTCACACACACACACGCCAGCCTGTGTGTGCAGGTACGACCGGGCCTCCCACACGACTGGGACAACGCGGAGCGGCTCTCAGTCATGACTGGAATAACAAGGAGCTGCAGAATTCAATTAAATGGTGTGTTCTTTCCAAAGCTACCACCCACCTGCCTGCACACAAACACACACTCCTCCCACACACACAGGAAAGCTTCCATGAAGCATCGCAAACATCCGTTTTTCTCTCGCGGGTCCGGACTGTGAGCTGTGATTTCATTGTCCCGTCTGAAAGCTGCACCAGGTCCTGGCTGGAGGCTGGAGGTCAATTAATTAACGCTCAGGCCCAAGAAGAGTCTTTTCCACCAACCGTTCTGCTCTTTGTGCCTCCTGCTGCGACTCACTGAGCCCCGTCGCAACGGCAGCGTCTCTTTGTTTAACGCTGATGCGCTGAACTGCAGGATGGATCGTTGTGCTGTGTCGCCACAACATGACTCGTTTTTATCATCCGGTGCGTTGGTCTGCAGGTTACGTCATTTATATGCTTCGTTTTATTGATGATTTGTTTGTGAATGCAGCTGTTCCATTTGGAATTAAGACATTCACGCTGATCTGCATTAGAGGAGGAGCAGACTGGTTCAGGGTGTGGAGCCGTCCACGCATCCTTCCTGCCCGTCTTTGTCCTCGTGTCCCGTATCGCCGTCCCACTGCGCCCGACCTTTGGCTCCCGTCTAGGTGTACACGCTTTGCCATATTTGACCTTTAACCTGGACCTTTGTCTGACTCCGCTGGGAGACGCTTGTGCGTGTGCAGCTTTTATGGGAGTGTGATACGAGGTTAGAAGCGGATGTTGTGTGCATTCGCAGCCTTGCTCATCACGCCTCCTTCTCACCTCCCGTTACCTCCATCACTCCCTCGCAGCCTCAGCTCATTCACTCCTCCTCGTTTCACCATCACGTATGCGGTATCTCTGTTTCTCTTCCAGTTAATCAGGCGGAGATGCTTGGACAGCACCTGGTGTTTCGGTCCTCCTCCCCTCAGCTAACAGCAGAGCTAGTGTTGTGTCTAAGACGCTGCGTCCAAAGGCTCCAGAGCGTAAAAAGTGCAAATAATGGAATAATCACGGTGAACACGGTGCAACGACCGGTGCCAGAGACCAGCAGGCGGCTTGGAAAGTAGCGGCACTGCAACATTTCATGGAAACTAGAGCGATTACACAAACGTTGCTTTGAGCCAACAGACAAGTTGGAGAACTTCTAGAAACATGTACTTGTTTCTGAAACTGGACACATCATGCAAACACACACAGTAACGCGACAAAAGATGTGACTCAAGCTTTTCAATCTTGGTGATAGTTGTTAAATTGACTTTTTACTGACCATTAGTGGACTGAACTACAGACTTTTATGACTAATCACTGAGTGAAACTGAAACATGGAACGAAATGTGGGAACTACTTTGGCAGATATAATGTAGGAACAAGATGCTTTATTAGTGGGAGTCGAACCACCGACCTGTGGTTCATGGACTTCACCAACGTTCTATTAACAACAAACCTCACTGTCAGCTGCACACGAACACTGACCCCTGAAAGCAGATGATCCCTTTGTATTTGTAAAGATTATGGCTCCTTTGTGCTTTTGACACATTTGTGCCACGCATCAAGTTTTCTGTGCTGGTTCTGCTGGCGCACGTCAGCGTCAAAGCGTTTCCAGCTTCGGCTACACTTCCTCCTCAACTTGGGCAACTTGAGTCAGTCTTATTTTTGAGAGAGTTTATTTTAGAAATAATCTGCAGGTATTCAGTGATGCACAGCATCCTGAAATACACATTGACATGTTACTGGGGGACATGGTGTCTTCGCTCCAGGCGTGCCAGCGTGGCTCATCCTGCCGTGGTTTTTAGTGACGAGCTGTTGACATCAGTAGAAATGTGTTCTGGCATCGTAAATGAAAGCAGATCAAAGAGATTCTCACTAATGTTGCGCTTAAACTGACAAAACTGTTGCTAGTTTTCATCAATAAGCTATGAATCAATCGCATGGACACACTTTAATTTGCTTTTCTCATCATAACCTTTGAAACGTCTCGGTAAACGAGGCTCCGAGTCAGAAGAAGGGCAACAGAATGGATTGGGGGGTGGGGGATAAAACCCGATGATGAGGAGGGATCCTAATCAGCGCAGGCAGCCTCCATTGTCTCCCTCTGTCTCCGTCTGTCCCCGTTTCCTAAAGCTCTTCTCATTAAGACCTCGGAGCCTCGTTTGTGCACCAGCGTCCATCAGCGCTCGTGACCTTTTGCTCCCTGTCCCCCCATGTGTCTCAGGCCTCTGGATGGATCCTTGGTGGAGGGTAGGGAAGCGACGACACACCCGTTCTCCTTAACACACTGATACGATAGAACCCCAAGGAGTCGTCCAGCTCGCCTCTCCTCATGAGGAGAGAACAGGTTGGAGGCCCAGATGGCTCCGCATTGACAAATCAATTAGACTCCACCTCATCACCGGGGGACCGGGGCTACAAACCCCCACCACCCTGGGGTCCTCGGTCAAACCACTCCTCCCTCTCTCCTTGCCTTAATCACCCCCGATCCCCAGAAAGCGTTGCCCGGGTAGAGAGGGTAAGGAGGCAGGGGGACAGGATAAAACAAAGAGGCTGGCAGCACATAAATCACCTGGCATCAATATGGATGACTTCCATGCTAATGCAGAGGAGACCTGGAGAGCAGCACTGGCTGCGTGTGTCTTTACAAGCTCCGTCAGGGCAGATTTACTATGGGAGCCAAGCATCTAGTTGTCTCTCCTTCCCTGCGTGGAGGTGGGCGAGGGAGAGCAGGAGAGGGAGGGAGAGGGGACGTTTGGAGAAGTTAATCCAAGAAGAGCAAACGGCAGCCTGAAGCACAGAACCACGCGCTTCACTGCCCCCTAGTGGCAGCGGAGACTGGACGATAATAACACTGATTGTCATGATTCCGTTAAACGCGAGGAGGAAATAAACTAACTCTCTGTCTGGAATGTAGAGAACCAGCAGCTTCGTAAAGTTTCTGCATGTGCTGGATGAAACCAAGCAGAGACGGATCTTAGGAGTCTCGGGTCCAGAGCTCAGTGAAGGAGCCGTGCGGGGGAGGCGGGAGGCAGCTTTCTGCGTCAGGGTGATGGAGAGATGTGTGGGTGCCCTCCTGGCTCCCTGCGTCCCTTTACTCATCCGATCTGGGGGCAGAGATGAGGAAGAGGGAGCGAGCTGATGCCGAGACCCCTGGGGAGAGATTAGCGCTGACAGCACAACAAAGAAGAATTATGACAGAGGCCCTCAGCTCTTCGACGAATTCAGACGTAATGTATGGCCTCAACCGAGCCAAGCAGGATCAACGTAATATATGATCGACCCACTTTGCGGTGCGCTCGGCTGGCAGTGATGTAAAAGCGATTTATGCCCGTAAAAATGTGCAGGCTAATTAAGTAAGACGTTGGCACGGGAGCAAATCAAATGAGCTTAGCCGAGCGCTGGCAAAGCGGCCGGGCCTCCCTCTGGAGGGTTACCTGGGGTGGAAGCACAGAACTTCAGTCAGAAGCGGAAACTGCTGATCAGATGCAGACGTCCACGCGTGAAGCTGTTGATCCTTTAATTAAAGTCTTGTTTGTAATCTGTTTCGTGCCCGTCTCTCCCTCTGCTCCACCAGCGCCGGGCCCAGGCCTCTGTAATTACACGGGGCCTGTCCTCCAGTCAGACAGCTGCAGGGTGCAACGTCCTAATTACAGCCTCGGAGGAGAAAGGCTCCGTCAGGGGAGAACGTGAGCTGCTCGCTAACTGATTCTTGAGCCAACACTGTTAACGAGACAGACAAACAGGAGCCACCTCCCTCCTCGCACCTAGTTCCTCCCGCCTCGCATCACTGCTCCTGCTCTTAGTTCCTCCGTGAGCATCACGTAAAGGCTCCAAAGGCCTCACACTAACACAACCCGTGTGTTGGTGCAGCTCAGCCCGTTTCTCCAGTGAGGCCTGGTGTCGGTAACCGTGGAAGACGAGGCGACAAAGCCGGCGGGACGAATGTTTCTGAACCCGAGCAACAGAGCAGATATGTGCCCACTCGCCTCGTGCATCCAGACACAGTTAATTTCCCCAGACCCCGTCAGAGAGGCGAACGTCTCTTCAGGTGAGCAGCGAGGAGGATGTGCAGGGTAAATAAATAGATGTTCAGGAGAGGGGCCATTATCTGCCACAGAGCGCTGATACAGACCTGTCTTATTTATTGCCTACTTAATGCACTTGATTGTATTGCTGAAGCTAAGATGGAGGAAAAAGCCTTTGCCAACTAGAAGCTACTTTCAGCATCCTGCAATTACCGTATGTAAATCCCAGCCAGGAATGTTGCTATTGCTATTTAAAATGCATTGAATTTCCATGGAAAATGATCCGGCGCTGCCACCTGAAGCTCATTAATAACGCGACGAGCCCGGCTGACATTTGGAATACTTACACGCTTACTTAGCGTCGCCACACATGCGCGGCAGCCATGACAGCGCATTTGGAGAAAGGATGGCTTCGAATTAAAGCTTCTGCAGCGGGAACCAGTTGTTCTGCCGCCGCATTCATGCAGAAGGTGAAGCGGCTACAGCGAAAACGCACGTGTTTGCACGGGCAGCAAGGGAACCTAGACGGGACCAAAGGAGGTCACTTAACCGGACCACTCATGAACTGATGCTCGGTCGAAGTGTGATCTGCTTCAGTGTACTCTGGTCTGAATCTGGTCCAGTCCGAGCGCAGGACGCCGGCTAAGACACTGAGGTCCTGCAGCGGAAACCGCTTCCCATCCGAGACCACGACCCTCAGCAAGCACGTGTCAAGTGAAAGGTCACCGACACACAGCCTGCGAGTCTTAACGCCAGCGCCTCAGAGGCACCGCCTCCGTTTTACAGCTCCACTCAAACCTTTACGGGACGTTTTAGAACTGAAGGAACTGAGGTTTTAGGCCACAAAGTCAACCGGGCGTCGTGTGTTAACAGCAGTTAGCTTTGTGCCCAGTTCCGCTGCTGCAGCGTCGTAAAGCGCTCGTCCGTTACGGGTGTAATCGCTAACGGCAGTGTCCTCCGGTTCTGCAGCAGTCGAGGCATTTTGTTCCACTTTGCTGGCAGCCCACCTGCAAATGAAGCGAGGGGAAGCACCGAGCATCTATAAATCTTTTATGGTCCATAATGGCTTGTTCACATTACCTGCCCACACCTCAGCCTCCACGGATCAGGCCCGAGAATCACCACAAGCATATGGAGCACTTCAAACACTCAGAACCTCCCCAGGCCCGGGCTGTGGTCGCACCCATGAATTATAGAAATGATCTAATTGTTTGCTCGTTTGGAAACGGTGGAGGGCCTCCTCTCCGTCTCCGCTTCAACTGCCTGTGGTTTCCGATAGAGAACATGATTCAGTGCCGCCTACCTCGGACTCGTTTGTTGATTTCACGGTGGTCCGTCTTGTCCAAACAGAACCGGCGTCAGAGCTGGTGCAGTAAATTAACTCAGAGGAAGGCGCTACAGCCACACAGAACAGGCCTGGGCTGGGTCAGGTCACCGCTCGTGTCCTGAGGATCCGATACTTGAGGAAAAGGAAAACGAGCATCACAGACCTTTGGCGTGTGAGTAGAACATACCTGCACATCCACAGAGAAGGATGTAAACCAGCTTCACTCAAGAACAATATATTATGTTGTCTTATCATCTGCTGAAGCTAAATGTCAAAAACTGTCACCAGAGCGTTTTCTCTTTTGCCAAGATGGAAATGAAAACTGAAAAAACAGACCAGTTGAGATTGAAATATTCAAATGGTCAAGTTTTACATTTTTGCCACAACCAGCAACAAGATTTTGTCTTAATTCCTGGAAATAGAAAGAGGGGCATCAGACACGGAGGCGAAAGCTAAACGGCAGCAGCTTTGCTCAGCACTCGCTCCGCCCTGGGCTTCTTAATCAAAACTGGCACCGTGGCAATTACCTAATTAGACATCAATTAATCCACAGCCTTCAGGTCTGCAGCCACGTTTGACCCGAGCACTAACAAAAAAGCCTTTCGAGCAACGTAGAAATCAGATTAATGGAAGCGGAGCAGCAGAGGCTGCGCTGCGCTGGAGAAACCTCCACAAATACGCTGCAGTTCATTTCATAATTAACAGAAAGAGATATAATTGATTGAGACGTGAAAGCTTAATCACTCAATTCAATAAGCAGGATATCAGTGTTAGCAGATTAATCCAATTATGTAATTAAAGCCGAGGGAAAGGTGAAGCTCTGGAGCCGATTGAAGGTTAAGCAGCAGACTCACCTCTGTCTTTACTGACACACACAGCGCAGCGTCCGTCGTTTGCGTTTTATTACACATAGCAAGTTCACAAACAGCAGTTAGCCTGAAAATTACATTCAAAAAGTGCAGCTGACACACCTTAAAACAAAAGTAACAGTCGGCCGCAGGTTTTTATTTTTCAACTGGCCGTCACAGCACAACAACTAGCTTCTGTCACGATAGTACGCACGGAAAGGTTTACAGGCGTCCTCAGAGCCTCCCCCTTCTCTCAATACTGCTCAGATATTAGCTCATGGAGTCACACACACAATTGATGTGAAAGCGCTTCCCGCCTGCTCGAGGAACCAGCAGCGAACCTCACCCACGAGCCGAACGGAGACTTGCCTAAAGCACAGTAGGCGCGCGGCGAGTTTACTCCGTCACAGGGCTCGTCCGTGAACACGGGTTCAAGGGAGGTGAGACGGCGTCACTGGGCAGGACCGGCTCCGGTTCACCCAAGCGCCGAACAGTCAGTTGACATAACACTGGTTATTAACACCACAGACGGGCTCACACAGGGAAAAACAACAAATGCCTCCAGTTCAGCTTCAGCCCAGTTGGCTGGGGTTTAACGGACGTACTGGCCACAGGGATCCAGTGCATGTGGAGAAACTCCCGAATACTCGGTCCACCAAGTCACAGCGGTGTCTGCACGCCACGACTCACAGCAGCTGAAAGAGCAGGAATTGTACACCCTTTATTTATTTATTTATTAATTCACCTCCTGTAAGTGCGACACCTTGTAAACTGTCCAGTCTTTAATGATCGTTTTCTTCCAGTTGGTCCACAACAACGTTCAGTCCAGCCAAACACCAGGGGAACGGAGGGAACCAGACCCTCTACCTCCCAAAGATGCTTTCGTATTCGAGCAGTATAAGCTCCACGATCTGGTTTTGGTAAACCATGTGGACCGCTATGTTGCCCGTCTCTGTCTCGGGCCGGAGCAGCGTCGGTCCGAACACGATGGCCACGCTCTGGGTGGTCATGCGGTTGGCCTCTCCGTGCTCAATCACCCTGGAGGGAGAAGCAGAAAGCACCGATTAGAGTCTTCGCTCGGCACCGCGAGACGAGCAGCGAGGCAAGTCCCCCGACACACACTCTGCAGCGCTGCAGGCACTGCAGGCAAGAGCACAACCGCCTTTCAAACAGAATCTACGTCCCGGGATGCAGATGTGCAGAACAATAACAGCCACGGAGCGGAGAAGAAAAAGATGAAAGCTGCTGCTGATGTATGTAAACTCCATACACTGAATGTCACGCTGTAAATTCACCCGAGAAACACGACTCCATAGGTGCTGAATTACAACAAACACCGCACCATATAAATGCTAATTCAAAACGCAGGCAAATGTCAGCGTGAATGTATGATGTTGCCACCGGCTCCAGCAGCAGAAGAGTTGGAATCTTTTGAAACCACGACTCAAACGGACCTGGATCGCTGTGATTTCCTAATTACTGCTTTATAAGCGTGTCGTAAATACGCAGAGAGCGGCTCGTGTGCTGCTCTTACCTCCGCAGGTGCTTGAAGAGGATTTGCATTGTGTCGTGGTTCGGCTTTGGCAACTTCTTGATCAAGTCTTTGAGGGAATTCACTCGTTGCTTCTGGTCCGAGTATTCTGCGTCAGACACAGACAGTCGGTCAGGCACATAGCGCCATCTAGTGGCCAGCGACGCTCCGTCCAGCTGAGGATCATACTCACTGATGGCATTGACGAAGTCATTGAAGGAGCCGTATGTGAACAGCGGCTCGGGAAGCTCCCTGAAGAACATCTTGAGCGCTCCGGTGGTGACGTGGATGTCCTCCCACTTGCTGTCGTTCAGGTCCAGCGTCTCATCTGGAAGAGAAGAGACAACTCGTCACACTCTACCCAGGTTAAACCGAGCGGAGAAGACGGGAAGCGAGTCCCACCGTGATTCACAGCAAAGCGCAGCTTCTGTATCACCGCCAGGTTCCCGCTCACTCTGTATAAGCCGTCAACACTGAGGCCTGTCGGACAAGAAGGAGAAGCAGTGAGTGGAAATGAGAAGCAGCAGGAGGCTCCTCGTTATCCAGCAAACCCAGTGGATGAGGGGTGAACAGTGATATCGGCCTAACAAATGTGGCAAAGGTCCCAGATAACCAGGCTCACGATGCCAATGACTGTCCAGGAGAAACAGCTCCAGGACGTTTCAAGCGGCGCTTGCTGGTCGTACCCGTGTTCTCCACGTGGTCGATGCACATTCTGACGAAGTTGGGCACTGACGTGTTCTCCCTCTGGCACAAACTGGTCAGACTACAGCCAAACACCTGGTCTGAAACAGCAAACACACGCTCATCATCGTTGTCGTCATCGGGTCACACTCAGAAATGCCTGCATCCTTACCTTTGATGTATCCTTTGTCTCTCACTGCCTGATATGTTGGCCGACGCGTCAGGAACTTCTTCAGCTTCATCCTGGTTTTCTTTTGGTCTGAGGAGTCCATACTCACAGACGTCTTCATGGCTGATGGGAGACAGGAAGGTAAAGCAAGCGTCTCTCGCGAACGTGACTGGTGAACAGTGTGAGGTCAGGGTCGGCCCGTCTCACCTCTGTTCTTCTTGGGGTCCCGGAGATCTTTCTCCTTGTCCTGTTTCTCAGCTCCTGGAGACTCAGGCATGTCCTCCTCAATGGCCTCGTCCGACTCCCAGGCCTGGACGGCAGAAGACACGAGGACGTACGGTTAGACAGTCAGCTTTGTTCCAGCTCAGGCTAAAGAGCACGTGGGTTCTCACGTGTGTGTTGACGGTCTCTGTGAGGGCCCGGTACCAGTCGTTGATCACGCTGTCGATCTCTGACTGGATCAGCAGCTCCGTCCCCTGACGAGTCTTCAGCTGTACGGACAGAAGTCAAGGTTCCATCAAAGAGCCTAAAGCAGCAGCGAATGCAGCAGCGCGTGAGGCCGGTACCTCGATAACGTGCTTCTTGCTGGACTTGTCCTTGGAGGCCCACTCCACACACGCCCCTCGCAGGTCCACCGTGAACTCCGGCTTCGACTGGTTGCTGCCAAACTTCTGAAACGACGCCATAACATGAGCACATGTCATAACAAGGCTTCGATAAATCGGACGGACTGATAACGTTCCGTTATGACTGTTAGGCACAAAGGCACAAACTCATCTTTAGTATCGTTACAAGAACAGCAAAACACGTTAGCTCTAAGAATGAATGCAACTATGGAATTCAACTCATTCCACAGATCTGAAGGCCCTTTATGTCACGTTTTATGTGATATTAATAATGTAGATCTGAGATCGTGTTCGATTGTATTGATTCTGACACATAATTAATCACATATTTATAATGTCAACTATTTCTTGTGCCTCTAAAATGTCAAATGCTTTGATTATTTCCACGCTTATGTGATAAATGCCTGAAGTTTCATGTCTCTCTTGTCTGATAATGTTCAGATGTCGTCACATCCTGTTATTGTTATTACACACAGCTTCAAAAGAAATTAGAGCCGACATGCTTTGGAATAAGATCAGAGAAAATGACCAAGCCATTAAAACTCTGAACATGCACCACACGACCTCAGTTTCCTGCAGGTGAAGACGAGCTCAGCCTATCAAGTCTGTCAGACAGACAGACAGACAGACGGGAGCAGCAACGCATGCACAGAGAGAACATACAGAGGCAGCCTGCACAAAGGTCACAGCAGGACGAGGCTTGACTGAGCGTCTCCAGCTGCTGAGGAGAGTAAGGAGCAGCTCTGGGATGGAGCCGCTGTGGTAGTAAGACTTCAGGAGAGTAGGACAGGAAGAGGAGCAAGAGGAGGAGGAGGAGAGAGGAAGGGGAGAGTAGGACCACAGTTCACAATGAAGACAGGTATGCAGGAATAAAGAAGAATGAATTGATGAATTAGCTGAGACGCGGGGCAGGCAGAGGGGCTGATGGGATACGTACCCAGCTCGTGCTGCTTCCCTGACCCTTAGCAAAGAGCAGGGAGGAGCCCTGCAGCACCGTCCATGACGAGGCCCAGTTCTTCCTGTGGGTCCCAGAAGCACAAAGACAGGGTGAGCGTGTGGCTGCAGCGGCAGCATAAGGCTCAGACCTGCCGGCTCGCCTCCTACCTGACTTTCTTCCCGTTCTCTGTAATTTTGGTGACATTGAGGACGCCGCACTTCTCTGATGGCTGAGGAGGAAGACAAACACACAAAGAAGCTTAGGATTCAAATGGGTGCGCTGCCTCCGTTCCCCCAGCAGAGGGCGCTCCGCTTCTACAAACACTCGGTCGGTGAGACGTGGGCGACGGCATGCGACAGACGCAGAGGTGAAGGATGTGCAGCATTACTGTTGTGAAGGTGCAGTGTGAGCTGGGATACTGACGGTTGAGGGGTGCTTAGGAGTTGAAGGACAGGAGTCAGAGTCCGGAGAGCTCTGCTTGGGCGCGGGAGCACACTCCTACCAACACACATACGAGAGGATGAGCCGCTAAGATCTACCAGCGAACTACAAGACACACGACGTTAGTGACGAGTTAGAACCTGGAGTGGAGTCACGAGATTGTGTTACAGAGCGAGTTCAGAACAAGACGCTGTGTCGATTTGCACCGTTCACCGCCGGCTGACTTCCCTCACACACCGACGCTGATCGGAGAAAGGGCCGGTGGCTTAGCGCGGTACCAACTGTTCCTAAAGACAGACGCCAGCCGCCACAGTCTGGCAGCAACAAAAGCACCGGTTGGCCTCCGAGTAGAAGCTTCTCATGTCATCCCTGCCAGAGGCAATTAACAGCCTATTACAAGTATTTCACCATCTCACAAAGTAAATAACCACTGAATCAGATAGCAGCACAATTCTCCTGAGGCTAATCAACGTCTTCCGAGTTGTATTCTGAGAAAATGATGACGAGGCCGTAAAGGTCAGAGCTGCGACAGGAAGTCTCCTTCTAAAGTGGTGGACCCGCAGAAGGAAGCTTAGCGGGACAAAGAAAACCTATGTTCCTGCCACACAAAGCCACAAAAACACCGCAGTCAAGCGTAGGAGGGGTTTGTCTCTAGTTCTTGGTGGGTCGGAGTCTGTGGCAACAATGTTTTTCTTGACATTCAGCTCCCTGCATTTTATCAAGACACTCCAGTAGCAGACAGGTTAAGCCCCCGAAAGCTTTCGTGTGTTGATCTGGAAACACGAGGGATTAAACACACTGTACTAACACAGGCAATTAAGAGGCCGCACAGAAAGCAACAACGTGGACCATTTGGTTCTGCCCACGTGGGCCGGGTCGTGCCGTACCTTGTCGTTGAGGTCTAACACGTAGGTGCTGTGCCTCCATTTAGTGAGGACGATGGGATCCGGCTGCTTTCTCTCCAGGCTACGACTCTTGGGAACCTCACCGCTCTGAGGGGAGATGTTGTACTGCAGAGACAGAGAGCAGGTCTCAAATCAGGACGCCACAGAACTCGCTCAGCGGATCCTGCCAATGCTCCTTTACCTCTCCTTTCACCGTCCACAGCACCATTGAACCGTCCTACAGCCCCATCACAACAACGGCTACGCTACGGTCTGAGAGCGGATCGGCCTATTCCGACCCGAAGCCTCCACACAAGGTGGTGAGCTGCCTCTAATAGTCCGTCTCCCAGAGTTCAGCACATTCTGTGTGAGCTGCTCAGACTCATCCACTTACGCGAACAGCAGCGGTCTTAAGTGGACACGTCAGGGTGAGGAGGAGCCACAGCGCTGACCTACAGATGCTGTAACAAGTGAAGGAGTTTCTACTGGAGCGTGGCCAAAGCGCGAGCCTACCTTGGGGAGCTCCCATTCGGATCTGGAGCCGTCGGCGCTGTAGTAGTAAGGCCGGCCTTGCTCGTCCACATGTTTTATCCACTGCAACGAACAACAGTTAACGACGGAGCACATCAAGCTTATCCACACAAGTGAGCGGCCGTCTGCACCTTCTCCTGCGTGTACTCGGACACGTAGAGCGTGTGTCCGTGCTCGTCCAGCTCCTCCGACCAGCCTCTGGGGGGCGACCCGTACTGGCTGTCCGACTGGCTGGAGTGGGTGCTGTGGCAGTTCTCCTCCGAAGACAGCGGCTGTGGAGACCAAGCGTGAATCAGACTTCTGTTCAGCGGAACAGGTTGCTTCCTCTTTTAGCAGCTTAGCTTTGTGCACGTTATTCATTTGGAAATACTGCTATCCGTGAAATCTTTAATTCCCTCGCATGCCTCCAGGGGGCGTTGTTGGAGCAAGACGCTAACCCTGACAGGAAGCTGCGACTTTTCTTTGTAAAGGCTCGGTCACCATCCCCAGGAACCACTGCGTGTGCAGATCTGTCACCGCAGCCTTTCCCACGCTCCAACAAGCCACTGCCTGAAAAGTGCCTCACCTCGCTTTCCAACGTTCCCTGGCTGTCTCCCCGGACGCTGCTGATGCTGCCGCTGGCGTCCCTGGTGCGCGGGGGCTTCCAGGTCCGCTCTCCCGTAGCTCGGTTGTAGTAGAAATGCCGGCCGCTCAGGTCTTTGTGAGTCTCCCAGTCACCCAGTATGTGCAGAGGGGAGCCGGACGGGACGGGCGGCAGACTGGACTGAGAGATCTTCAGCTCCTGGAGGTTGGTGTAGACCGGAGAGTCGGAGCGGCCCGGACCCGTAGGCGACGTTGTCTGGAGGAAGGAGGACACCAGGTGAGGTTCTCTGATGAACACGGTGTCATGAACAAACCACAGTATTCTAGAAGCTCCATCACCAGAAGAGCCAGAGGTGATTAAACAAGTCAATGTAACAAGATGAGCTTGTCACAGCACAGACAAAAGCACCAACGTATGCAAGAACCCAAGCTCGGCCTGTGTGGAGACGCCGCGTAGCGCGATGCTGCTGATCAGATCGGATGCCGCGCGTTCAAACCACAAGCTTTCGACTGTAATACGCGTCGAACCAGACAAACTTCACACGACGCTTTACCTGCCATGAAAAACACGGAGACACGTGCTGTGAACCACTGCTCAGTGAGTGAGGATGAAGCCTACAAGAGCCCAGCAGAAGTTACATGACAAAGTTCAAAGGAGGAAGAAGATGATGGATCACAATGCTCGGTGTCGGACAAGGTTCGCGGTTCCTACGGCTACAGCTCAGAGATGGTTTTGGAGCAGTGCTGCACCCGTGAGGCTGGTGCCAGCCTCCCATCGCTAGTTAACACCCAGCACGTTTAGTATCCTGCACACACGCAGCAGCAGGGGAAAGGCTTCCACGGCCTGCTCCCGCTGCTGCTCCCTTTCAGTCCAGTGCTGGGACGGGACCTTGGCTGGACTCACCAGTCACGACCAGGTTGGAGCTGGTGCTGCACATTTAATTGGGTTTGTAGGGAATAATGTGGCAGTGGCCAAGTCTAAATGCAGAAAGTGAGTTCCAGCAGTGAGTTATAACCAGCTTTAACCATGTCAGCAGATGTTAAGGCAGAACGCGGAAAAACCACAGTCTCCGTACAGAACAACGGCCGAGCACGTCATGCTCGTAACAATCGCCTAAACTAGTGCAGATTCTCATTCATCCCAAATAAATGAACAGTCCTACTGCAGGTCAGATCGACGGGTGCAGTGTGTCTGGCCCCAACGCGGACGATTAGGTCATTCTACAACAAGATGAGCCTGGAGCTACGACGTTCTCACAGACACCTGCTACAGAAAGCACAGGTTTACTGCTCAGCACTGACAGGTGTGAAAGTTGTTAAAGAACAATGCAGCATCAGTTACAGGGAGAAACCAGGAGCTGCTAAATATGATGATGATGATGATCCAACACTGATTCTCTGGACGGGTATGAGAAGCCAAGGTGAAGACCAGGAACGTTCCCCACATTAAACGTAAGTAGAGCGACTGAAAACCATCAAGTCATCAGTATCTCACTTAAACTGAGCAGGACCAGACTTATGCAACGTGCACCACGTGCTAGGACGGAAGCAGGAGGCCTTTCTGCATGTTTAATTAGACGGCATCCAGCACCTCACTGGCAGGATGCAGTCACGTGGCACCAGCTGCTTTCAGCCAGACAAACGTTTGTTAGGCCCTGGAATCCAACTCAACACGGAACAAAGGAGGCGATAGCTGCCAGTGGACAGTTGAAAGAAAACGGCCGGTTACAGGACGTGAAATCTGCTCTATACAAATCTAACAGTGGACACTTTTAAATAAAGCCCCATAATATACAGACTATAACACGGTCACCTTGCATCCGGTGCTGCACACGAACACGTCGTCGTCGTCCTCCCCAGCTCTCCTGTAACCCCTGAACACGCTCAGCGCGCGACGCATGGTGACCCGACGCTGCACCTCCACAACACGCAAGCCCGCGCTGTCCGACGTCCCCGCGGTACAAGGCAACATGAGACTGGCTTCAGCGCAGGCAAAGGGGAACCAGATCGCTCTGAGGACACAGCCTCGCCTGACACAACAGGAAATGGTGCAGATACAAATGGTCAATGCTTCCTCTATCAGATACGCTGATAGTCGTCCTGACCCTAATGTGCTGATTTAAACAAATATCAGAGAAACCTGAACTTTATATTTAACAAAGACCTCATGAAGAGAAACTACAGCCCAAAGTGCATCTGTAATAATATTACTTCTTATGACAAGCGCTACTAGAATTATCCCAGTGTTGAACCTGATTCTCCATGTAGCTAGAAAACACACTTATGCTATACACAGATGCTAACTGAGCTAAACACAACATCTGCCTGGATGTAAACCTTCCTTCACTATCTGAGCTGGGAGGCTCGGGATGGAGACCCACGATCTCTGTTCATCAAAGGCAGGACGAACAGCATGTGGAAGGGAACCTCAGGTCTGGAGCGATGAGCAGAGAGGGATGTGCTGCTGGACGCAGACCCACTCCTTCCAGGCAGTACAGAACCCAAGCCAGCCCAATGGAGCATGACGAAGACAAGGGGAACTAGTTTCTGCTGGAGCCTGATGAGATCAGCGCGTCCTTTCTCCCAGTGCTGTGATAAATGCTACCCTGTGCTGCAGCGCTCTGTAAATTAAACCATAAATTACGCTGTGAGCGGGGGAGAGCGGGTCAGGGCGAGGGCAGCGGGACGTGTGGCTGCAGCTGCCACGGGCATCCACCAGGGGTCTCCCACAGTTCGCGAGGGAGGGCGAGCAGGGCGCTGCAGAGGGAGCGAGTGGGCGTCTCCATCAAGCGTATCTGGCCTCGAGCAGAGCGGTTCTATTGGCCAACAGCATCTCCTGCTGCGCTTCATCAGATTCCACACACACGCTCTGGTTCACGGTCAGACCGTCGTGTTATTCGGTCCCTGTACGCGGCTGCCAGGGGAAGCTGAACATGCAGCGCCAGTGCTACAGCTCATGGGTGAGTGTTATAGAGAGGAGACAGCTATCGCAGACGCCCTCGGGCCGCATCGAGCTGCCACATTTGCTCGTCGTGCTCGGTGAACTGTGTGTGGCCGCCGAGGACAGACTTTGCTTGGAGGCATGCGTGTTCTTGAAAACATCAGAAGTGACACCAGCTGGAGAGATGTGTTCAAATTCTACCTACTGTCACACCTCTGACGGTCATTTTCCGGTTGTGTGTAACCAAAAGGTCGAGCTGACAGTGTTGTTAGCGCCTCCTCTGAGCCTCTTCCCCACCTCCTCCATCTCTCGCTCCCTATTCTAACCCTCTTCTAACTCTTCCGGCCCTTTTCCGTCCATATGCACCAGGCGTGCTCTCGTCTTCCCTGCTCGCTGGCTCTGAGCCTCCCTCCCGTCACTGCTTCCTTTCATGTGTCCATATGAGCCAAGCACAGAAACCCAAGCTCATAATCCACACGACTCACTGCAGCTGACAAGCAAAGGCTTGAAAATATGAAAATAAAGGTCAATGCAATTCAAATGTTGCACATACATGAGTCAGCTGAACAGCACGAGCATTTTAAGAAATCTTAGAAAGTGGATGAAAGTGAGTCGGTGTCTTTTCATTGGGATGACGGCAGCTACTTTCATTTCATGGAGCTAGTGAGGCTCAGTATTTGACTGACACACCAGCAATTAACCTTTAGGTCCTGAGCTGAGCTTTAAACCAAATTGTTGGACACAGCAAACACACATCTGCAGGCAAGTTAGCACCATGTAGGAAACAAGCTGCAGTTGACAGATGAGTGTGTGTCAGACTGACGCTACATCGTTTCACATGTTTTTACAAACTCCACCTCGGCTGCTTTCACTTCCTTTGTTTTAGTGGCTGGAGAAGTCTCCAGTCAGATTTGCCTCTTGAAATGTTAATGAGCCAAAGCAAGAGAGCAGATTTTGAGGACAGGGGAGGCCTGCAGCCATGTGCAGCCATGTGCAGGCTCATGTGCATATAGGGACAAGCTGGCACTGGCCAAGACGCAGCCCTATGCCAGCACGGCCCCACAGACGCTACAGGAAGGAAGCTGAACTAGGTCAAGGCCATCGCACAACTCTCAGTCGGACGTGGGGTGAGAGCTGGGCTGGACATCATCTGCAGGGAAGCAGGTGACGTCTGCAGCGTCTCCGCTTAACTCGCATGGAGACGTTCTCAGACAGACCCGAGTCTCCAGATACCTGCCGCATGATATGTTCCTATGACAGGATTACGGCGGTTCCACTGGAATAAGTCGAATGGCCCGGATCAGGATCTACTCTGAAGGAATGGATGGAGGAACATGTGACCTTTCACCAATCTAAGCGTGATCCACACAGTCAGGCCAGATGGGACGACAGCACGGCTCTGCAATGCGTTACTCTCAGAAGCATCTGTAGAAAGAAGAAGGGGATGCGATGGATTCTGCATAAACTGCCACCAGAACGGGAAGGAGCCTGATAAATGAAGCCTGGCAGCGAAGCCAGGCGACCTGCCAACAGCCTGGTTGTTGTTGCAGGTTTTGGGGAGAAAATATTGACGACAAACCGAAGAGAGATTCAATGTCTTCACTGGAACGGGCCGGTTCTCTGCTATTACTCGTTTCCAGTGATTGTCCTCTTTAAAAAGTCTACGTCACGGCCCCTGGTTTGATGTCTTCATGCTCCACGTTACACATAATGATACGAGCGATGCTGACAGACGTGGTTGTGAACTAGCCGGATATGAAGGCCACAGACGGTGCTCGTCTTGCTCTTCTACGGCTACAGCAGAGACTTAGCAGGGTTCCTCTGTGCCGACAGCTGACAGCTAAGCCCCCAGTTAACGACTAATCCTGCCCCAGTGCCTCCGGTGTGATCGGTCTGAGCTAATTACACTGGCTCCGTTTGCTGGGAGCTGAAGGCTGGCCGGACAAGGACGGGCGGAGGCTTTGCAGACCTGACCTATGACCCGTGTTGTTATAGTGATTCTATTGACACGCAGCCTCTCGGTGTGTGGGCAGAAGGACGGCCGCTGGCCTCAGGCCTCCATGACTGAGTCCAGGAGATTTTAGTACAAATCACGCTCAAACATGAGCCACTGGTGCAACGTTGCAGGAAAGCTGTGTCGTGCAGCAGTGCGGTGAGCGGCCTGATGGGTAATATGAGCTGCAAAGACAAACAGTTTAACACGGGAGCTTCACTGGGCGTCTACCAGGGCCAACCAAGCGAAGGGCCTGTTAGCTGCTCGTATCAGTTCTCAACGCAGGACTGGAATAGACAGAGCGGACGCATCTCCAGAGGAAACTCACAGCTGACACCTTATTGTAGCTCAACGCGAGACACGTAACAAGTTAATAATTACCACAGCGGATAGAATGTATCACGATGGACGTTAGCAGCAAAATGCACAACATAAAGGCGCTTAGAGCTTTGGCAGCAGCTCCTAGAAGCTTCAACTCCAGTAACTCTGAGAACAGGTTATTAATAACCCTTCAAATCGTCCCACTAATCTGCTCCACTTATGTGGAGGCACAGAGACACTCAAAGGGTTTCAGCAGGATGAGGAACGCAAGAGGAAAGTAAATATGAGCAAGACAGGGCATCAGGACTAAACGTGTATTTGAATGACGACCCTGTATGGACACACAACACGCCACAATGACATATACAACAATAACGTTATGTTAAATGCCTGAGTCCCTGAGTCTGTGGTTGTGTAAGACGAGTGGTTCAGTCATCGCTGTAAACGTGTTCTTACCTCCCCATCAATACTAACAGATGGTTCCAACCCCAAATAAACTAATGTCCAGCTGGAATCCATAAACCTGTCAGTCAATATCACTCAGTCAGTGACTCGTCAATGCTCGCTCTCCTTCATCCTCAAAGCAGAGAAACGTTCTCACAGACATCAACACAGATCAGGTTACTGTCAAATATGTCAAGAGCCAACTGCACCAGAGCTGAGACATCAGCCTGGAAGGTGAGAGGGTCTCCGCCCTCAGACAGACTCCAGGAGTTTCAGTATTTACCATTAATTACCATGAAAATCTACCAAATAGCAACAATGGCTCCATGAGATGGGAGGGAGAATTAAACCCTGCTGACTCCAGGTTAGACTACGCAATGTTTGAACAGCTATTGTTTCTCTGGCAAGGTGAGATGTTGGTGGTAGGAGAGTGAGACGTGTTGCGTTTCAGAAGGGTTCAACTTACCTGGACTCAAAGCAGCCTAAAGGACGCGCTACTGGCCTAGAGCTCCGTTCTGTGACCAGACCAGAGAATATTTTTATGAAGCTCGTGGCCCCTCTATGGCCCCAAACTGGAACCGTAGCACAACGAGAAACAAAGGTCATTCAGCTCAGCAGCTCACTATAGAGGAGGAGGCAGAACCAGGAGAGCAGAGCATAGAGGACTTGACATGGTGGTTGTCATGGAGACGCGAGGACGGAAAGGGTTAAAAGCGCCTTGATGTGGTTCTGTCTGATGAGGGAAGGAGACGCCGGTGGCAGACCGTCACGTCTCAACAGATCAGCTCTGTTCACTGAACATTTGCCCTGCAGGTCAGTAAAGGTCACTTCCTCCTTATTCTGTCCGTTATGGTCCTTCTGATGCTGAAAGGGAACTCAAACTAATTTCCCTTACGAAAATTAAAACACAGCATTTATTTATATTTGGCAAATGGTCTGGTTCTGCATTTTGGTTATATTTGTTGTGCAAACAACCACGAAAAACACATCAGTCAACCACACTGGACGGGATTCAGCATCACTCAAAACGAGAGACCTGATATCTGAAAAGCAGCAGCACGTAACACTCACAAAGCAAATTAACACTTAGTTGAGTTGTACCAGCTCATGTAGCCGCCCAGTGGCTGTGGAGCGGATGCAGATTAGTCCATGTCAGCCAGCTACAGCCGTCAGACGTCTATCTGATGTCTAGTTAAGAAGAGGTTAAATGAAGGCAGAAGGATGAGGGTCACCCAAAAAAGTTTCCAGCAAGCTTCCAGAAATTCCCTCAAACCAAAACGATTAGCAGAATGATCTCAAAAGCGTATTCAGGTACAACCCAGGCAGTATTTAAGCACAGAACAACACTACACACGGAGGGCACATGGTTACAACGCTCTGCAGGTCCAGCTCCGTCTTTAGCAGAGACACACTAACACCCGCTCTACTCTCCCAACAGCCAAGTGGCCTAAGCCTCCACACGTCCAGTCCCGGCCGCCCTGCGTCTCCACGACGACAGATACTCACAACGTAGTGCGGCGTCCTGAGATATGAAAACATGGTCCAAAGGCCGTTGGGTCCTGAGCAGGATGTGGCAGGTGTCAAATACTCCAACAGTTTCAGTGCATACTGGCGTCACGCAGGAGAGGCCTCTGTGGCCGATTAAAGGATCTTAAGGATCTATTTAGGGCCAGGGTGCTTTCCTCAAATAGCACCACTCATTAGCTGAATGGGCTGAGCCTCTCAGACGCTCAGGGAGACGGAACGACGGGGCCAGATGTAGCAAAGGACGGTGTGACAAAGACAAACGGACTAAGAAGGTTTGTTGACGGGTGGCCAGGCTCGAAGTTGACCCAAGTGGTCAGAAAAAGGTCAGAGGGCACAATCTGGGGAGCAAAGAGTCTGTGGTTCACACGCTCCAATGAAAACCAAGCTGTGATGGCCTCATCCTGACGGTGTCCGAGCAACACGAGCGGCTCAACAAGAGCAATTCTAAACAGCAAATAACACACAACAAGTGGCAACCAACACAAATCTCCGTTCGGTCCTCGCTTCAGTTCGGAAGAAGATTATCAAGATTAAACTTTGGATTTGGGGACGCGTCTGCCAGCAGCTACGTAAAAAATAAAACGAATGAATAAAGTGATCGCCGAGCGCTTCCTCCCGGTCTGGAAATGGAAAGGTCAGCCTAAACACACGAGGGTGGTTACACATTAGAGCCGTTAGTCCTCATTAGTCAGGCTGTGATGAGCCAGGAGACGGAGTGTGAAGTTCAGCCAGCGGCACGAGACTCCCTGCTTCCTGTTCATTCATTCATCAGCTCACTCATACTAACATCGTTCCTAATTAAACATCGGGTCAGAGTGTTTCATAAATCAAACTGACTTGGTTCATATGACAGTTATTCAAACTAGCAGCACCCTTAAGTTCAGTTGTGTCCAAAAGAACTCAAACAAGAAAAAACAACCTGGGTTCACAACCTGCCACGACATGACTGAGTCCCACCGTAGACTTTCTACAGCAGTGGACTACAGCTGTGAGACGGGGTTGAAGGCCTCCCCGTCCTTCACCAAACAAAAGTGGCATTTATGTGTCGTGTCAGACAGACTCACAAAAACACACAACGTACGTTACTGCTGGAGTCCTTTAAAGCCGACTGATTAAATGTGATATTCGTTCATTCAGCACATCTACACTACGGTCCACGCACACACACGTCCACATGGGTATCAATACTGAATCCTTATTAGAGCGTCTGCTTAGCAGACCTCACAGATGTGACACGGCCTGACATCTACAGCGATTCTCCCTGTGAACATCTGGGAGGATTTCATTTCTGCATGTATGTCTGTATGTCTCAAACAGAGGACGCTCGTTCCTGGGCGGACGGAGTGGCAGCATCAGGGTATTAACCGGTCCATGAGGTTAATTGGACATCAAAGCAGTGAGGACATCCCGCTTCAGGTAAGAAGGAGGAAGGGGAAGCAAAGGAAGCAAAGCCGTGGTGTGAGGCCGTGTGATGCGTTTCAACATACATGTGGTTGAGGTGAGGGTTTCTTTGCATGTAGCTGCTGGAGGAAGTGGGCTGTTACAGATGGCACATCTGAGCCGAGGGAGACTGACGGATTCATCTGCTCCCGAACAAATGACACAGATGGGTTGTTACACACTGTGCAATTATTAAAACCTATCAAGCTTTTAGGATAAATGGGGTTTTCAACAGTCATAATTGGAAATTACCCAGAATTAGCGGAGCCGTTTAAGGTCAGAACTGTTGTCAAACTCTTCACAGTGTCAGCTTCAACCGAGTCGAACGGTTTGTGGAAATCAATTGTCTCACATAATTTAAACACTTCTGCTGCTTTAATGACAGTGTGCGTGAGTGGCCATCATGAAAAGGGTTCTCTGCTGGTGTTATTCAGTTCTTAGAGGTCACAGACCTTTGTCTTGGCTGTGACGGGAAGCTGACACATGACATCATTGATTGCAACAGCAGAACCGGAAACACGGCCAGAACAGGAGTACGTGGCGCTGACCGGGCTACAATCAAAGGACGTGCTTAAATTTGCCTACTGGCCCACACACCGTGACTCAGGGCGAGTGTGACTGACTGAAAGATGCATCAGGTCACATTCATACGCCACCGGGCCTCCCACCCCTCTATATATTCAGCGGCCTGGCCACTGTGGGGCCATTGTTGTGATCAGCCCCTGCCACAGAGAATGCCGCCTTGTCATGCAGCCTGGCCAGTCACACGCTTGGGGTCTGCAGGGAAATGAACTGCGTCATCAGCATGTCACAGTGAAGACATGACCGCATCCTGAACTCTGGACCGTCTGGCACGTTCCCATTCACACAGCAATACGCGAAAACATTATTATTATACGTTCAAGTTCAAAACCGAAACGTCCGGGCTCAAAATGACTTCCTAGAAAAGCCCCATTGTGTTCAGGTGGACGGCCTAGTTCTCTTTGGTCCGAGTGACCCATAAACGCCTCCTAATTAGATAAGTGATCATCACAGAGCAGCTTCTGAAGAGTAATTCAATTTCCACCAGGCTTGTCTTGCCACATTATTGAGAATGGTGCCATTGTTTTGTGGAGCCAGTGATGGCACGTAAGGATTCAACCACACAGTCCACTGACACAACGTCTACTGTAGCAACCGGGGCGGCAGGAAAGCTCGGCCGTGAGGTGGTCTTCAGCAGAATGGGGCCGACGGGAAACGAGGTCAGTGGGTTTGCTTCAAGCCATCAATGGGACCCAAGCGGGCTCAGAGGAGCTTGATGAGCCCTGGTCCTCTTTCACGGCTCAGTTAGAGGGTCTTAAAAGCTAACGTTGACAGTAGCTAAACCAGAAACTTGTTGGGAACAAAAAAAGAAAAGAAAACCTGCCTCGTTTTCACCCAACTGTCCATTAAACTGATGGCTGTAACAAAAACGTGTTCTGTGCCTTTTGGGGATTTTACGGAGTGAAAATACTGAAGCCAGTGGTTCCTTCCGCTCCTTCAGTCTACAAAACCCAGCCATCATTAGGAGGTGTCCCTTATATTGTCTGCATTTAGCAAGATGCTAATCTGTTCAAGCAACGATCCTGAACGACGGTGATGAACAGAGCCAAGTCTCTCTTCATCTCAAACAGAGCACAACAACCCTAAATCCAAAGCATCGCTGAAATGGTTGGTGGCTGATTTGAATATGTCACCATGGTTGCAAACACCCACTCGTTTAGATCAATAGGGGCTCGAGAGCCTGGAAATTGTCTGGCAGATCAACAACAAACCTGTCTACTGGCCACGGGGGGGTGGAGGTGGGGGGGGGGTCTCAGGCTGGGTCACGGAGCCGCCACGTTACTCACAGACGTGAGAAAGACAGATTACTGGCCTTTCAATTACCCCCAGGAGCATTGAGCGAGAGAGCGAAGTAAAGAGAATGAATCTGACTTAAGCAGCAGACGACCTCTTGACCTCAGGGGAATCATGAGCGGGGCTCTCTTGTTTTTGGTGTTAGTACAGGAACGTACTGAGCACGACCCCTTAATCCACATATGTAAGAAGATTGCGTTCTAGTGCCGTGCGAGGAGGAGGACGGGCTGTAGCACCGGTTAGATGGTCCCTGCCGCTTCACAGCACGTCTGAATATAGACCGACCACGTCACGACGTCCACGAGCATCGTCGAGTCTGACGGTGCGTGGACGAAGCAGGGACTGCGAGGTCCGCACACCACTAAACGAAGGAACCGGCCTTGGTGTGGTGGTCGTCAGCGGGGTTTTCATTTCCCAGTTTAATTCTGTGAATGTTGGCGCCGTTAGAAGCATGAAAGGAGCGAAGCAGAACAGAATGAGGCGAAGTCAGTCGGGTTTGTTGGCCCAATTCAGCAGTAGCTCCACGCGCCTCGGTCTCACGTACTAATAAACCTTTTGGTTTGGCAGGAGGTTTTCTTCTGGGGGTTTATGTAGTTCACTCCTTCCTAACAGAACACTCAAAATGCTGACTTTACAGTGAGGTGATTAAACCAATAGTGTTGCTGAGCGACCAGACAATGAGCCCAGAAATATCTGTCGCAGCTGGTGTTTCCATGTCCTTTTTTGATTGTGTTCTGCCCCAACTCAATCAGACAGTAGGAAGCTGTCGGCCTTGTAAATCTCACTGATTTAAGTCTTCGCCGTCTGTTACATCTTGATCTATTTCTAGGCTGCTTTGAAGAAATGTGACGCAGTCCGTCCCCAAAAGGCAGGTTTGGCTGGAAGACTCCCGACTGAGCTGAAATCCCATCAGAGCACAATCATAGGAGACGTGTCCATGCTGTGTTAAACTGGATTCAATGTTTGAAATGCCACTGGGTTCAGAGCCAGATTACAGAAGGGTCCAGACTGAGCCACAGTTGTTTTGCTGTGTAACGTGACGGTGCCGCCTGCGGGTGGAAGGTTCTGAGGACAAAGATTCTAGGTTCTAGAAAGACAAGTCAGCAAACCGATCAACAAAACAGAGAGTAGGCACAGAGCCGACCGGGATGTGAGCACTCAGGACCTCGGCAGACACCTACAGGCTGAATGCTTTTAGCTGGACTGCGTTTCCTCATCTTACGTTCATTTAACAGCTGCCAGGCAATTAACAACCGTTATTATCGGACATGTGACAGACACCAAACGTGCTGTAAGACCCTCGGCCCTGTGCCTCCAGGCCTCCGCAACCACCGTGATAGCTCCCCGCAGCGCTTCACCAACACTGAGGGATGAAAGCTGCAACGCGCCGCCGAGAGGCTAGAGCCACAGCAAGACGAGCAAGTTGGAACCGATTGCTTCTGAAAGCAGAATCTCTCGCCTTGAGCCCACGAGAAACATTCGGGTCCTCGTCTTTGAACGCACGATAACAGGCGGCCCTGTGCTGGTGAGACACCGGCGTGGGCGTCGGAAGGACAGACGGGGAAACCAGAACACAGTCACGCACTGCAGTAAGCTACGCCGTCCCGCTTCGCTGCTCCGCTGGCAGAAGTGCCCATGGGTGGAGAAATCAGGAACAGGCCGCGCTACACATTATGTGGCTGACGCGCCATGATTACGCTTACAGCCACATATGTCTGACACCGACAGCTCGAACGTCCACAACAGGAAAAACAACTAGCAGCTGCTCGAAAGGCTCTAGACCAGCATCCGTTATGTAAGCGTTCACTGGTGCCCTCGCAGCATCACTATGCAAGCATGGAGCTCTGAGGATCGCACAGTGAAGGGCGGTCAGGTTACTAGCTAAATACATCCCACACAAGGACACCCACATGTGTCTGACACCATATCATGCACATAACAGGGCACGAAAACAGCTTGGTGCCAGCAGCCTGCTGCAAACTACAACGTTAAAGGCGGAAGGTCAGGACCAAGACGTCCCGCACTGCTGCCACGCTGCAGAACACAACTACTTCCAGCCGAGTACACACCGGGATCCCACTTGATGCTTTCATTGTGAGATAAAGCTGCGACGTGCAGGACGCGTGCGTCACATCCATGCTTGTCGGCCAGACACGGAAGTTAGTTAGTCCCTGTTTCCATGTTTTTGTGAGCTCTGAAATCTGGGAAAACCTTTACAAATAAGTGCAACAGACCAACATGAATCGTTGACCAAACAGGACAGTGGGCAGTGGTTCCGAGCTCTGGAGGCAGGGCACCGGCAACGGACGCCCGGAGGGAAGAGCGACGGGGTTTCTCCTTGTTCTGCACAGCTAAGTGTTATCAAACTCAGTCCTCGTCTCTCCCTCACGAGTCCATTTAATTCACTTTCAGACAACAAATCCCACAGGAGCAGGCACCAACGAAGAAAAACGTTTTAACCGAAGCAGCAGCAGTGAGGCCATGTGCCTCAACCACGAGGTCATAGAGGAGACGCATGAACATCGAGCAACATCGTCGTCCACACAAAGAAGACACTGATATTGTGTTTACAGACGTCCAGACAGTTACTTGACCTCCACTCAGTTCGCAGTGTATGTAAACACGACACACGCTGCCCAGTACAGTCCAGCTGTGATAAAGCAGTAATGAGACGTACACTGACTGCATTTAGCTAATGCTGAGGTTTCTGATCCTGTAAAATGAGGAGGAGCAGGAAGAGACAGATGACTCTGTAGACGCGTGTACGCACACAGTTACTTGGATTCGTGACAATTACGAACACAACCAGTCTCCACGGCAGACGGAGGACAGCGTGCGAAGGCCAAAGGATGAAGGAATGGCCCGCGGTGCCCAGTGGAACTTGGCAGTGATGGCTGTGATGAGACTCCTCGCTGAAGCTGATAAGCCACCACAGGATTATTTCAATCGTGTCATACACAACTAATATACGTATTAGTGTCACCTCATATGGGATTTAATCTGCCATCAGAGTAGCTGCTCCATCAGCCTCACTTCCATGAGAGTATCACACGATGAGCTGTTTCAAAGGCTGCCCCACTGTGCAGCAAGAATAAAAGCCCCGAGTAAACACTAAATATTCAACATCTCGCAGGCGGTTCCAGCTATTAGAAACAGACACCAAAATAAACTACTGATGTGATGGGAAGAGACGGCGAAATCCCGTTCACACATCCTGAACCCTGCGCCCGATTAACATCGGCTGTGGTTGTCTTCGAGGCCCAGCCCCCCGGGGCTCGTGGCTTTAATCCTCTTGTTTTATCATAGAGCCATTAATCAGGATGCATGCTAGAAAGGAAAGATACGTCAGGTTGACGCAGGCTGCGACCTCTGGGCTTCCTTTCCCCGAGACCCCATCTGTCAATAGAAAGCCGAAGGCAGAGGCAGGTGTGCAGAGGCAAATACACGGACAGAGAAACAAAAGGAAGCAACAGAGACAGAAAAAAGAGGAAGAGAAACTCAAAGGCCCAGACAGGAAGCAGAAGGCAGACGGGTCAAACACAGGAACACACCGGACGCACGACTTGGTCAAGCTTGGTATTAGATTACAGGAAGGTCCAGCGCTGCACAGCGAGTGCGTGAGTAGGTACCGAAGCAGGAATGTCAAGTATGCGCTGGAACAGTCGGGCCTCCTCTTCAGCCGGTCAGAGAGTGAGATCCAGGCTGGGAGCTGTTTGGGGTTGGTTCAGAGAGCACAAACGCCGTGTACTTGCTTTTTAGCTCACTTGGAAACTGGCTGTAAAGTTCTTCACCGCAGCGTGTGACTAGCAGGTTATCGTGTCAGCCAGTTCCAACAGACCCCTAGAAAACACTCAACGTGACTGAGCAGAACCGAGCCAAGATCATGCATCATGCACAGCAAGTTATTCATGGCATCCAGCTTTAATGCTCTCCTCCATCTTTAATGTTGACCCTGTGCTGTTGCTCTTCCTAGACATTCATCTTCCTGCGGCAGCCATCCAGAGGTTCACGGCTCGCAGGCTACAGCTAATCTACAGAATCAGCCAAACATGAAAACACTGTGTCCTGCGAGCTGTCCCCTACAGAGGTTCTGTCAGGGCCCGTCCTTTGTCCTCGCCCCCTCGTCACCTCCCTCCTTCAGGCAGTGCCAGCTAGCAAGCGACCACACAGAACGCAGACACAGCCTCACCTCAGCTGTTTCCTTTGGTTTCCAAACCCTTTGAGAATCTGGATGGCGTCACACAGACTATAGGCATCTGTGAAGCCGAACTTTAAAGAGATTTGGAACAAAACACGATATTGGATTATTTTAGGAGTGACTCATGCGGTTTGTAATCATAGGGAATTAATGATTCTCTGACTTTGATGGAATGTTACCTAACGGCTAAGTGGAATTTCAAAATAAGGGCGGGTCCAGAAGTGTTGATACATCATGTTTGAATGTGACTGTGGGAAATATTATAAAAGGCGGGGACGTCTCAAGGTCTTTGTAATCAGACAGTGGGTGAGTGCAGGTCGTCCTGCAGGCTCTACGGTGCCAGGCCACAGACACAAACACTTCCAGGGCCACATCTTTCCTTCTGTGACACATCTCCGAGACAGACGACAAACAACAATCTGGCCTCTCACACAATCCCACAGAGCAGAGCAGCCTTCATTTGGTCGCTGTGCTGTGGAGACAAAAGCAGCCGTTTCCCTTCAAAACCAGGGGCTTCTCATCTTTTCCCGCTCTAGAGCAGATACGAGCAGAAGCGCTGGAGCTCAGAATAACTCTTTGTGGTGACTGAGATTGTGTGGCCATGTTTTTTTTCTGTTATTTAAAAAAAAGGCGACACAGCAGCATCTGAAAAACAGAATAGCTGAGAGAAACCAGACGTTTAGATGGAAGACCGCTTTTAAATCACGTGTCACCTTCCTTTAGGAAAATAAACGCCATTGTGTTGCCAGGTTCTTGAGGTTTGTTTTGTCGATCCCTTAAGAGCATAGGAGCCGAGCTTTGGAGCAGGCAGAGGGTGGTCGGGGCGGAGACGAAATGGATTCGGGTAGTGGCCGTGTGTCTACAAAGCTCTGCCACGATGCTGACGGGACAGAGGGAAGCGCAGCCGCCAGAGACCAGCAACTTAGATATGGAAAGAACACAGACGTCAATCTAAGAGAGGTGGCACCACCTGGAAGCAAATCCTCCTGATTCAAAGCGGCTCCTTCTGTTCTATACCAAGTTAACGTACGGGACGTGGTCCAACGCTCGGACTCATTCATTTTCAACGTGTCTTAACCCTCGTTCAAGGGGTCAAAATGAAAACAGGGGGCTTAAAGCTCAAAACCCACCCAAGGGTTGGATAAAACAGCTGCAGACAGACGATAAACCACAACACGCTTCATCTAGATGAGCGAACGCCGTTTGATCCAACCCTGGTGTGTTTTTGAGCTTTGACGCCCCCTATTTTACAGTGGGGCCGTTCTGCAAAGGGTTAAAGGGAAAACTACCATTTTGGCCACAGTAGCACACAGCAGAAAACGTTTCTTTAGGTGAAGCCCACTGTTACTGTAGCATTAACACTGGTTGCCTCTCTGGCCTGTAGTGGAGCAGAAGCAACTGGGGCGTCTTGCCTGGCGACCGGCCAAACAAGTCAAGCTGACACAACCCGAGCGACGGCGTAGAGTCCACCTGCCCCAGGACCACGGAGACGGACTCCGTGGGCATCTTACCCAGGCCTCCAGGACCACACAAAGCCTCCAAAGAGCTGCCCGTGCAAATCTAAACGGCTGACAGTGAAATGTGTTTGTTTTGACAGGCGTGAAACAAATTCGAAAGCTCACGAAGGCAGGCACACACAAAACACTTTTTATGCCTTGATGGGACTGTGAGTTATGTCCATCCCATAACTGTGCTCCTAACCTCCATGTGGCACATCTCACATGGTCCCACGACAGGGAGACTGGGGGCTGCAGATTGATCCTCGGCAGATATGACCTAGTTTCTATTCAAGCCTGTCTCTTTGTTTGCTCCACGGTGGAGGAGGCTTTAGCAGCCTGTGGAACAAAGAGCACTGGCAGCACATGGAGCTTTCAAACAAGCTGACCCAGCCCCAAAAACAGCTCATGAAAGCAGCACAGCGAGGACTCCCGCTGCCTGAAAACACGGCCTTCTTCTACTTTGATCTGCCTCCGCAGCAGACGGTGAGGACGGGCCCAGTTCCTGCTGCCGTCGCCCATTGTTCTGAAGGAGGAAACTAAATGTCTGTTTTCATCCCAAAGCAAGTTAGAATCAAAAATATGACGAGAGATGAACGCCAAAGCCCACGCAGACACAACGCGAAGTATTAGATTTAGGTGAAATGGTTTGTCCGAGGCAATAAATGAACCTTGACACCCAGGCTCGACTGCAACAGCTGCCCCCAAAAGATGTGCAGCTATGCAAGCACCAGCAACTGTATCTGCTACGGACAAGTGACTGTACGAAGAACGAGACTGTGAGCTGACAAAGGAACAGAGATGGGAACAACCACAGAGCGAAGCCCTTCAGGAGACATAGAACAAAGCAGAAACAAACGAGGGGACGCCAAATAAAGCTGGACAATATCAGAAGAGGAACCAAGGGAACCACTCCAGCCCAGGTTCTTCTCTGGAACTACCTGACGCAAAGCAGCAAGCAAAGAAGCGGCAGCTCACCTGCATGTGTTCAGTCGAGCTGCTGCTCAGCTCGTCCCCAGACTCAGAGTCGTTGCGGAGTTTGCTCGGGGCCTCTACGGGCAGGTCGCTGGCGGGGGAGGCCTTGTCACTCTCTGGACTTTTGTTGTGGCCGCTCCCCATTTTCGAAGGGGGGGAGTCCGCCCGTGTCCGTGGCAGCGTAGAATTGTTAGCATGATGATGGTTGTTGTTGTTGTGAAAAAGCACCAGTTCGGCCACAACCTTGCAGTGATTGGGGCTCCCCACGTTCTGGTTAGCGTCCTTGGGAAGAACCGGGGGCGTGACGCGATCGGAGGACGGCGATGGGGTGGAGGATGGTGACGGCCGCCCAAAACTGGACATTTCTGGCTGGGGTCGGTTCAGGTTTTCATTCGATGCCCGGCAAATATCCAGAACAGTGGGCTTGGCCCTCAGCGTGGGCTTCTGGGGGGGCATGAGTGCCCGGCGAACCTCCCTGACGTACTGTGCTGGAACATAAAACGCCTTGGTGCCCTCCTCCTTCCTCACCTGCCACCAGTCCTCATTGGTCTTTTTCACCAGCACGTAGCACTCTCCCTGACGGATGGTCACCGTCCTGTCTTTGGCCTTGTACTCGTAGTCGTACTCCACCTCTATGTAGACCTGGCCTGGGCCAGCGGGCAGCCCCTCTCTGTCGGCCATGACCGCTGGAACAAACGCGTGAACCTGAACTCAGCAGCTCAGCAGCGCAGGCCTGGACGACTCATGTCTCACCGTGGGGCTGCAGGTCTGGGAATCAAACAGAACAAGTTAATTCTTCACATTTAGCTACCACACACCAGTCACGACGTGATCCGCATCTAAGCTGCAGTCCCTCCCTGACCACCAGCCACAACAGAGGCAGCGCCGGTTGTTCTGGTGACCCACACAGCGCGGCGCACGTCCAGCCTGGGAACCCGATCACGCTCTGCGGAGCTGAAGGCGATGACAGCGTGACCCCACACGCTAATCCCGCATCCGCTCGCGTAGCTGCAAAGAACGCGTCCAAAAATAAAGCGTCACTTCATGCAGCTGTGTCGTTTCAGTCATTACTGAGCCTCGCTCACGGCCTAAATAAAACGCTCAGGGAGCTCTTCTCAATATATCAGAGTCAGCGCGTGAGTCTGAGGACAGCTGGGCCAGGTCCGTTTCGGGATGAGGCCCGTCATCGGTCCGTCTCTTTGTCAGCTAACCTAAATAAATGCTGAGCCGTCTCAGGCCAAATCTTCCTTCTTCTTCCCTGTGGACCAACATTCTGGAAGGGGAGGCGGTAAAAGCAGGTGCTTCCAGTGGGGTGTGAGAACACGCTGCGGAATCTAGAAAGGACCTGTTCTTAAGCAGAGCAATACGAGAACACGCGAAGCGAGCTCAGAACCACGGCTGTGCACCCCCAACACATTTACAATGGCTGGAGGCGTCTGGGCCGCAGCAGGAGGCTGTGAGAGGTGAGGGTTGACACACAGCGTCTTACATCTGTGTCATCATCAGCCCGGTTCAGGCCCGACCCAGGCTTCGGCCGCGCTGTTGTGGATGACTGGTGAACTAGTGCCAGCACCGCCTCCGACCATCACTAGAGGAGCCTCCAGGAGGCTGCTCACCATGCGGGAGCCGTCTGCCCGGTGCCCTCAGAGTCAGAGGACGACGCCGCTGATTAACCGTCACGTCTGTGGTGATGTCAGCAGCAGCAGTGAGCAGCTTCCTGTACCAGGGTCAGGCCCACACCGGTCCTACTAAACGGGCCGAGGGAAAGGACATGACTTCACATGGAGCCACTTTCCTCCGAAACCAGGCTCATCAGTGTTAACTGCTGGTAACTAATCCTGATTAGAAAGTGTTTCAACTCCAGCGGTTGACTTGTTTCCAGCTGTTATTCGTCCTGTAACGGTGACGGTGCCTTCACGACAATCAGCCCCAGGTAAACACTACGCGGTCGCACTGAACGGAAACACGACGCGGAGCCTGCGGCTGCCGCTGCGGCGCGTTCACGCAAAGCAGACGCGCCGCTGCCACCACGACTCTCCCCCGACTGTGCGAAGCAAACGCCCCGAAAACAGGCGGTCGAGCGGCTCTGCGCGCCCGCGGCAGGCGGTGGGGGCGGGGCCGGGTCGCTTCAGCCCCACGGACGCCGCAGAAACGCAACAAAGGACTTTAATCCATGTGCGTCCCCAACAAAGAGCGACTCGACGGGACCGAGGGTCCCCAGGAGCGAGCGCCCCCGCCCCCAGGACGCACCGATGCCTTCACGTGGAAGAACTCAGCCAGAGCCGAACGTGAGACCAGGACTCAGAGAACAGAACCGGGCCGGGCTCCTCCGGCGCTGGGACATTTTCCAGAGGGTCCGGACAAACCCCCGCTGCAGCCGCGTGCATAGCAACGAAGTAACAAGCCACCGGTCTCCGCCCGGCGCGGAGCGGACACGCGCTACCAACCTCGGGACGTCCGCTGGCGGCTCCCGGTGCTCGGTGCGACGGCCGCAGGGCGAGTTGGGCAGAACCTTCCCCTCCGTGTGTCTCGGCTGCTCCGGCTCAGTGGCGGCGGACCTCCAGTCAGTCCGTCCGCAATCCCCCGCCTCTCTGCACGACGTCAAGCAGCACCGGTACCATGGCCACGTCCGGTTACCCTTCAACGTAAAGGCCGAAGCCTTTGTTTCGGTTAAAGCGAATCTAAACTACGCCAAGTGAAGTGTGGGTTAGAAATATGAAGACGTATTAAAATACAAACGTGTAGTCACGTACTACATGCAGCCAGGCAGGTAATGTTAACAACGATTAAATATGAAATATATTGGACACAATACGTTGTGTTTTTTCAGATTCATATCGCTTATTTCATCATAACATGCTTGTAAATTGTTGCCTAAATCATTTCCTGCTCAGGAACAATCACCTGTCAATAAATTGACACTTTGCTACGTAGTGTTTCTACTGGAAAGGCAACGCGAGTGGTTCATTTGGGCGAGGGTTTTATTTTGAAGGAACGCCGACTAGCTTCCGCTTGTAGCGTCGTGTAGCTGTCGTCGCTCCCTCGCTGACAGACGTCCGTCACTGGTGATGGACGGAGACCGGAGCCCTGCGGCCACTTCCGGCCCAGGGCGAACCTCTAATGTAGCTTTGGGTTATTAGATTATTTTTATTCTTAGCACATTATGACTTTAAGAAGTCATGTTTAAGTTTCATCACCAGATTAGCGTAACGATTGATTAGGCCTGTTCTCACCGCATCATGAACGATTTAGTGGGAAAAGCACAGACTCTGACTTATTATTAATTATGCTGAGCGGTTCTTCATCACTTCCTGTCGGTGCCAGGCGCCTGAGGTGCTGGTGCCACCGGATCGGATCCAGCGACCATCGGCTCTTTTGTGCCTTGTTTCTTGTGTCAGAAACTCGTTTCAAAGGATGTTGTTTGTTTCCTTTAACCTATTAACCAACTAAAACCAGCACAATGGGTTCGAAAGGTTTCATTTATTGCGTCGATAAATTGAAACGCACAGAAACGGAGCCAGCTTCAGTGATGCATTGAAAGGAACTGTGTAAAACTCATACTTGTTATTATGCTATAGCAAAAGATGATGACGTGAATTAGACTCATTCATTCCAAAGAGAAGCAAAACGTTTTTGCCTCTGCTATAAATTTCTGCTCTACACAACAAAAGCAGGGCATTGAAGACAATTTAGGGATGTAATTAAACAGCTTTTCATCGTTACATGTCATTAATCATCCTCTTTACTTTCGTACATTGAAAACACAGCGTTACTCATATCGTAGCGTAGCCTGCAGCTACCAGGTCCAAAACCTCAATGGTGTGTTCGCTCTCTGTGCTGCTACTCGGCCTGATAACCGCTCGGCTGGATCTCATCCAGCGGACGGTCATTACAGCCACACAGTGCAGCTCTGCCTCGGCCTGTGCAGCGCTTTGTGTTGTTCTGAAGCTCCTACCTATGGCGGAACAAGCGTGGGGCACGGCCGCTCGGGTGATCTGCTACACTTCTCTTTGGCTCAGCCTCTCGGGCCTGTGCCGCCACAAGTAACCACGACTAAAGCAGCCAACAAGTGGGAAGTGCTTTAAGTTGAAGGCGCCAAGAGGATGCAAAGCAAAAACAGAAGACATATTGTTCAATATTCAGCACATTCTGGTTCAAACCCAATTTTATAACTAAATGTTAAGGCGAGACTGCAGGAGACTCTCTCTGAGCTACTCGTGTTTAGATTTAATTCCAGTCGTCTGGAAACGGATCCAAGCGAACAGGACGATCGCTTCACTACGACGAACGTGAGTCACACGTTTGTTTGTGATGAAGTGTTTCCACGCTCGTCGACATCCTCAGCAGCTGTGGGGAAGACACACGGGAAGGTTAGCGTAGTGGAGGAGTTAATAACAGCTACTGCAACGGCGGAGCATCATGTCCTTGCCTGTTGTCATCTTCTCCATTGATTTCAGGAGTGGAGTTATTCTGGAGGAGGCTGGACCTGTTGATGCCGGGGATCATAGGCGAGGCACCCGGCAGCTGGCCCGGTCTGATGGGCTTGGCTGGGTTGGACGGTTCACATGACGGCGGAGTTTGAAGAGGCAGGAAAGAGAACAAAGGCTGTCAACTGTGAAACCGTGCGGCTGAAACTGTCACGAAACGAACGAAAGGCTGGATTTGACTGAATAAACGTCGGGGTGAGACTCCACACACTTACCGATCTGTGCTGAGGGTCTCCGGCCCATGTTCTTGGGCTTGGCAGCATCCTTAATGCGCTCCACCTCCTGCTGGTAGCGGCTACGATCCCGCGCTGCATTCTCCTTGGCTTCCTTCAGAGCGGCCTCCAGGGCTATGACCCGCTCGGCGGTGGCCCGCAGCCGCTTCTCCAGTTTAGGAATCTCACAGCGAAGGTCCGCGTTGTCCCGCACCAGCTACAGGCAAACGAACAGCAGGCAGAGTCAGGAGCGGATGGAGACGCAGGACCAAGGCGGCGACCAGACCACCTACCTGCTTGTGGACCTTGGTTAACTGTTCCAGGTTGTTCTCCAGGAAGCTGATCTTTTGTTTCTGGGCTGTGCTGCCTTCACCGTCGTCATCCATTCGGCCGTTCTGCCAAAACACAACAGCAGGCTTTAAAGGAAGTTGAAGAGCATGTTAGTCACAAAGAGCTAAAAGGATAAACTACTCATGTGAATTCATTTATTATCTTTGTGGACAGAGACACGAGACACAGCAGCTAAAGGGGACGTGGAGGCCAAAGCCTCTTCCAGGAAGCCTGGCTCGCCTTCCTCCGGGCCGTGAAGATGAGACCGGCTCCCTAATTTACAGCTACCGTTTGAAGAATCCGATGGCCTACTTATCCTCGACGCTTCCTGCTGTGTTCCCTGGATTCATCAAAGTTTCATGACGGTGCAAATTAAACCGAGTGCATCAGCGAAACGTCTCATTGCAGGTAAACGATGGGGACGGGCGAGGAAGGAGGTGACGTCACCCACAGTAACATGCAGCGAGACCAGGGACCAGCCTGGGCTTCACCTTTTTGACTCTAGTGGCCAAGTCCTGGACAAAAAGCCTCCTCAGGTTGTGCAGTGTCTGCAGCTCGCGAGCCTGCGTGAAGGAGACAGAAACAGCACGTTAGAGACGTTCCAGCGCTGCCCGGGGTTGGAGACGCCGGCTTCCGAGCCAACATCGTGCTGGACCTGTTGGTTTCTCTTCTAACTATTTGGGGTTTTCCTTTACTAAGGCCTCTGTACAACGAAGCAGATGCTCTGGAGGATGCAGCGGTGGACGGAGGTGGAGTCTCCCTGAGCTCGGGCAGCGACGGGATCAGACCTATTAAATATAGTTTTGTAGCTTTGCACAGGTTTATGCTTCACATCTTTTCTGTTTTTACACTTTATTCTTTAACTTGTTGTGCGACGACGTCTTGTTCTAAGCATCAGAAAAGGGGACAGTCAATCCTAAAAACCGCTACGTGAACATGCCGACGACTGACCACAGTCTCTTCCAGTCCCTTCAGGTCCTGTTTGGCCTGCTCGCGTCTATCCTGCAGGACCCTGCGGACATCAGAATGGACGTTAGCTCGTTTGGACAGAAAGCGAAGCAGGCTGAGCCAGGACCAAACAGAGGCTTACGTGAGCTCCTGCAGCTGGCGGCTCTTCTCCTGGTCGGCAGCTCTGAGCTTCTCGTGCTCCACCCTCAGCCTCTCCTGCTCCAACATGATCTCCTGGTTCAGACTGCACACATGCCAGTCACATCAGCGCTACACCCCCCCAGAATTTAGCGTTTTGATGGTGGGATGTCTTACTCTTGCAGCTCCGTGATGTGCTTCTCTTTGCTGTCCAGCTCGTCCCTCAAGCTGCTGATCTGCCTCTGATGGACGTCTCTGTGAGACTGGATCTGCTTCTCCACGGCTTCCTGAGGAAACACAGGACTGCTGCTGATCTAGAAAAGTCCTTTCTGTAGTGATAGCTCAGTTCAATCTGAAAGGATAACGCACCTTGACTTCGTTGGCAGACTGGATCTCGTTCTCTTTCTCCATGGCATTAACTTTCTCTGGAAAGAGACAAATAAACACAAACATGACCTCAACTGCATTTTGCACTGAATGCTCATTAATGCAGAAACTACAGTCTAAGCCAAATGCTCAACACAGTAGCTTCTGCTGTGAAACTTCTGTGTTTATCTAGAATAAAGAGCAAAGTCTGTCAAGGTCCTCCGGGATCCAGAGCCAGTTATTTGGAGGCTTTCAGAGTTAGAGGAGCAGTGAATCATGGGGCCAAAGGTGCAGTGACTCAGCCTTCACATGTATTTGTTGTTGTGCAGAGTTAAACTGCAGCTTGTTGGCGGTTTTGCAGCTCAGCAGCGTGTTGCTCACCCTGGGCTCTGATCCTGACGATCTCCTCATTGAGAGAGTCCACGTTTTCCTCCAGCTGCCGTTTCTTCTGCTCCACATTCTGGAGCGTGTCTGTCAGGGACTTGATTTTAGCTTCATGCTGGACACCGACAAGCACATTAAATCAGTTTAACAGTCACTATGACGCATTTTAAACCCTCGTGTTAAAACCATCCCATTTTAAGCTAACAACTTGATCTTGTTACTATGGTGACAGCAGATGCAGCAGTAGGCAACAGTTACCTGGGAGATGCGGAGCTGACAGGCAGTCAGCTCCCTCTCCGCCGCCTCCATCTTCTGGACGCTCTCTGACTGGGTGCTCTCCAGCTGTTTGCTGCGCTTCACCATCGTCCTCACCTCAGACTTCAGCTTACTAATGTAGAGACGGGCCACGGTGAACTCCTCATCAATGAGACCTGTGCTGTCCTGGTGCTGACGGGTCAGAAGAGAACGGGCCGCGTAAGACTCAGTTGTGTATGTGGCTACTCAAAGCACGAATAACAGTCCCGCTGTACGTTCACTTTAATTGATGATCGCTGCCCTAGAGCGCGGGCTGGATTTCAGCGCCGTGAGCTAGTTTTTGAAAGCAGCCCTGCGTGTTTTCACAAGAGATGCTCGACCTGCCGCTTCTACCCATGCGCGCTGTTTAAAATAGATGAAAGCCACAGAGGGGGAGACGTTAAGTCTCACAGCACTCGCACCGGCTTTGTGTGTGTTCATAATATTTCTCCCACTGCTCCACCCAGGGCAGGGTCGGGCGTCCCGTCTACGGTGGGTGGAGGACGGGCTGCGTGACGCCGGCCCCTCAGTTCTGCTTTGTCTGGCTGGGCCCAGCTCTTGACCCTGGCCCGAGTCGTCTCCTCCCTGGTCGCCCTGTGTCACCTCCCCGTGATTTATGTTGTGTCGCTGTTTTACCCACGTGCTAGTGGGACACGCTGCCCCTGAACCAACGAGCTTGCAGACGTCTAATTTAAAGTGTATTTGTGAATTATAACCTTAATGTCACTGCTTCCCAAGGCAACTCCTATCTCTGCCAGGTCTTTCAGTAGTGAGGACATCATCTCAGTGACCCTCTTCTTCTGGTGGTTGGTCATCTCCTTCAGTTTCTGCAGTTCAGTGTCGATGGAGGCCAAGGAGCTCTGGTAATAGATGATAACGCCAACGGTTAACGCCACCTCTGCACCAGCTGCTGAGCTGCATGAGATTAAAGCCAGCCGGTGGATTTCCGTGTCAGGTTTGTGTCAGTGTTTTCAGATTAGTACCGACTTCTCGTTGAGCTCCTCGCTGAGGGCCTCAAACTCTTTGGCTTTGTCCTCAACTTCTTGACTCTTCTGGTCGTAGTTGACGGCCAGCTCCTCCAGGGCCTGAAGCACCTCCTTCACCTCCTCCTTAGAGGCTTCGTTCTCTGCCAGCAGCCGGTTGAGCTCTGTCTGCAGGGTGTCGTGGTCACGGCGCGAGGACGTTAAAAGCTGTGGATGGAGACAGAGGAGGTGATAAGACAGCGATGCAGCCAAGAGACTCCAGGTTAAGGGTGAAAAGAGCTCATGTGTTACATCAGCTGGTTGACAACTGTGTGAGTTGACAGGAACCTGTACTTGGACATGTGTAATGACAATAAAGTCTAATAAAGACTGAGGTGTCACCTCTTCCTGGTCCAGCATCTGCTGCTTCAGCTGCTCCACCAGCTGCGACTGCTGGTTGATCTCATCGTCCTGTGAGTGAGTGGAAAGAAAAATACAACACATCAATCATTTGTTCAACGCAAATAAGATTCAGGTAACAGCGGAACATGGCCGCCACCTGCTGGACAAACGAGGAGCTTCACAGGAAAATGACTACAATAACAAAACAAGGACGACGACTAATGTTCTTAGATATAGACATGGACTGTTCACCTTGTCGTCCAGCTCTTTATAGAGTTTGCTCATTTCGGCCTCGTACTTCTGCTGCTCGGCGTCGCTCAGTTTGCTGCCTCCGGCGGTGGCTGGTACCTTGTCGTTGTTCTGAGCACTTTCCAGGGCCTGGACTTCTGCTTTGGCCTTCTCCTTGTCGAACTGCTCCTCCACCGGCACGCTTTCTCCTGCAGCGCCCACAATCAGAGCAAGGGCATCAGTTCCCTGCTTATCGGAGCCAAAGGGTTAATAATATTCCTATAACAATGAGAACAGTATAAGCCTGTCGCTACAACGCTCCCATATGTGAAAGCGTGATCAGGGCTTTGTGCCTCGGTTGTATGTGTGAGCAGTCGTCACCGTTCCTCCAGCGGTTGAGCTCGTTCTCCAGCCAGGTGACGGTGCTCCTCAGCGTCTTGTTCTTCTCCTTCTCCTTCTCCCACTTGATCTTCCACTGCTCTGCAGTCAGCTCCACGTTCAGAGTCACTGTGTTCTTGATGGTCTTGGCCCTGAGAACCAGAAAGTCCACAAAGCGCTTCACGCGGCTTCGCTTCACTACACGGGCACAGGGTGTGGTCAGTCCTTACCTTTGCCCAAACAGCAGCGTGGACCTGGTCTCTGCGTCGTTGAAGGAGGAGGGCGAGCAGCAGATGACCATGGTGGTGCGACAGTTCCCTCCCAGGGAGTCCTGCAGGATCCTGGTCATCTTACTGTCTCTGTACGGGACGTACGCCTGACACGACACACATGAGCGTCAGGACCTAAGTCGCAGCCCTCCCGTCATCGGCTTTAGGAGCAGAGCACTGTCTCACCGAACCCTCCGCCAGGGCGGAGATGACGTTTCCCAGGGAAGACAGGGACTTGTTGATCATCTTGGCTTCGTCCAGCACCGTCCCCTCTGCTCCGGTTTTACCCACCTGCAGGACAGCACACAGGGCGGTTTATGAAACGTCAGCGCCGTGTCTTCGTTCCTGTCTGGGTGTACGCATGTACCTGTCTGCCCCTCACTGCATCGTGCTTCCTGGTTTACCTTCTGTGGCTCATACCCTGCTTTCTGCCTCTTCCCAGCGCTTAGTGTTTGCTTTCCGTTATCTTTGGTCAGCACATAATTCCTCTCTAGTCTGTCTGCTGTCTTGTGCAGAGGTTTGTTTGTCGTTATTGTGGCACTTTGTGTCTGTGAGCGGCTCGGCCATGTGCAGGGGAAGTGAGGGAGGCACCTTTTCACTCCCGGCCAGGTCGACGAGGTAGAGTTTGCCGGTAAGTTTCTGTTCAGTCTGGGTGTTTTCCTGCTTGATGTTAATGAGGAAGATGCTGTGGCTTCTGGAGCTGTGCTCATTCATGTCTGAAACACACACGGATCATCATATGGCATCAGAAATCTAAAGCTGGGACAACGTCAGTTTTTATATCATTAAGAGTAATGTCATAAACTGTGCTACAGCCGCTGGTGGCTTCCTTCCATCAGCCCCTGATTAAGACCGGTTCCACTTTGTCATCCTCGCACGTTGCATCATCGCATGGTGAGGCTTCGGTTTTCTTCTTCAGGCATCTGTGGCCAGTCGTCAGGAGACCGAACCCATGAGACGCAGCAGCACTGAAGGCGCTCAGTGTAGAAACTCACTTGTGACGGCCACGTGTCTGTTGTTTTTGCCTTCGTCGATGGCGTCCATGACCTCGTCGGGACTGCAGACGAAACGCTCGGTACAGCCCTGGGGACACGTCACAAGGAAAGGCTCAGCTCCACACAGAGACGCCTCTGAGAGCAGACAGCGACATGCTCCACCAGGTCCGTGCCCACACACGCTAATCCATTAGTGCCGCTCTCTCATGACTTCATTTTCTTTGTGTTTTCTTAGTGTATTATTAGGTGAGAGCATTAGAAAAGCAGATCACAGCTGCCAGTGTTCTCACCGCTCTCCTCTTAAGACTGCCCCTAAAAATAAAACGGCATCCCATGGAGGGAAGTGTCCACAGGCCTCACCTTGACGTAGGGCACCCTGTTTTTATCCTCGTGTACTGAAAGGTTGATCTTTGATACTGTGGAGGAAAAGGACAGTAAATCATTCATCTGCAGTAACTGACGTCTGGCTGACAACAAAAAAAGCCACATACCATCTAACAGGTCCCTGATTTTATCCAAATAGATTTCAAAATATGAAACCTGTGAAGCACAGACACGTATGACTTTAACATTCGGACTCGTTGAATGATGTGCGTGGTTGGTTAGGAGGCAAACATACTTTAATATGAAACTCCAGGTTCTCGTCCATGGAATAAATGTAGTTGAAGATGTCTTGAACAATTCTGGGAATGATGCCCATCATTTCTGGGTCATGGAGTTTCCCCTTTAAAGAAAATCATAAATAAAGCAGCAGCGCATCTGGCTTGTTGCAGTGTGAGCAGCTCTGCGTTACCTCCATCGTGTGTGTTTTGCCGGAGGAGGTTTGGCCATAGGCAAATATAGTCCCGTTGTATCCGTCCAGCACATCTGTCCTCAGCGAGACAAAGAGACATGTGGGTTAAGCAGGGGCTTGGCCTCCACACCACGTCTGTTCCACACAGACCAGCTCACCTTTGACAATCTTCTGAGCTACGGCGTTGTAGAACTGCACCTGAGTTGTGTTGGACTGGAACACGCGGTCGAAGTAGTACGGCTTCCCCTGTGACGAGCAGGAGGCAGAGATGAGTCACAGACACCTGCTAGAAATTCGACACTACGCCTGCTGATGGACAACGCTCATCGTTAAAGCCACGGCTGGAGGTGACGCCGCGTGGGACTCGGAGACGCTTGCATGTGATTCTCGGTCCTCTCTGCAGTTAATGAGTCACAGCAGTTACCAAAATAGGATCATAAATAAACAATAATAAGGAGGATGCTTATGGTCTGTGAAAACCCGTCCTTAGCCTGAGCCATATTACAGCTACACAGAGGTTACAAAGCTTTAAATCGATAACATCATCCTGGTGAAGATCATAATGTAAACACACACAGATCGACTAACAGTATCAGCAACAAACCAGTTGGACCTGAGTCAGTGAACACGCTGAGCTGAGCTTCATCCCGTTGGTTTAACCTGGTGTGTCACCGTCATCTCTCGGAGTTTCGGTGGTTATGTATACAAGCCGAGGCTGCGTTTGCATTTCTGATTCCCAGAAGGCAGAGCAGGTTTCTGGGGCTCGACACTGGACCCACCTCATCTGTTCTGACTTCGGACTCTCATAAACCTCCACTGGTATGTTGGTATGGCTGTTTGCCCGATGGCACCGTGTTTAACTTACTCTCCTCATGTCTTTCCCTCTTTTACCGAGTCTATGCTCTGATTCTGGACCGTGACTGGCGTCACGCACTCACCGCGATCTGCACACAGTCCTCCCCCTGAAACTTCGGGATGTACTTGTCCCCCCGGGCCACCTCCGAGCTGTTCAGTGGCCTGAAGCGACACACCACCTTGATAGTGCACTCGGCCGGGTCCGCCATCGCCCCGGTGCCGACGGATGGATCTGTGGACGGACGGATCGATGGGTCCTACAGCGGCAGTCACAGCTTCACAAGGTCGCGAGTGCGTTAGAGCTTCAAAGTGACAAAAAGAACAGTAATCTCCATTGGAGTGTTACCTTCAAAGCAAAATTAAGAATACTTCAAAAGTTCTTAATATGAATGTATAATACAAATAATCCCAGACAGTGCTGCAAACAAAGGTCCAGACCCTCACACAAAATAAAAGATGAGGTAGAAGTACAAAAATCAAGAATCAATATAAAGAAAGCTCGGCTTTCACGGAGGAGAGCAGGAGCAAGGCGGGTCTGAAACGTAGCCCGAGTCCTTTTCACATGAACGCAGCCGTCACATGGGACACGGTGCTGAGAAAAACAGCAGTTTGCTGGCGTTGGTGAAATTTGTATTTACTTTGACATAAAAACCCTAAATACCTGTGACCTCAGTGACCTCAGAGGTTACCCAGTATTCACCCAGGGGTAAGAAATGAGCTCAGGTCATCAGACGCGCACATGCTCCATTTGGTTCTGGTCACGTTCCACATAAACTCTAGAACCAGATGAAGAGGACGCGTGGCTGTTAACTCTGACACACACACGAACGATTCACAAAACATGTCGTCGCTATTGGAAATACTGTTTCTAGGCCAATCCGACGAATAGCAATATGTCACAGAGGAGCCGCGTGATGTCATTACCCACAATGCATCCAGAACTCTAATAACTCACAGCGTTCGGTTGTACGTGACCTTTGACATGATCAAAGCAGCCACACGGAAAATTAAAACACGATGTCAAATGTAGCTGTTCTGTAAAAGCCAAAATAATAAATGTCTGTGTTGTAAAGACTCCCACGCAGCATCTACAGCAGCCAGCAGAGGTCGCCAGACGCTTTCAGACGCAGAGCTGAGGCCTCCACCGGTGTAGGAAATAAATTAGAGTCTGTGTGGATGTACACAATTTTTATTCCATAGAAACTGCAGCATTAGACAAGTGCTGAAGCTGTAAACCGTGTTGCACACACACAAAACCTTTCTTTCGCCCACACGCCACCATCCAGACACATTCAATCAACGCACGGTGCAGGGGGCGAGACAGCAAATCACTGAGAGAGAAGTCAATCAAAACGACGGGAGGGAGGTGGGCAGCAGGCGCCGCTCCACCCGGGACCTCGTCCTTAACGGACAAAAGCATAAATTATTCCTACAGTAGGTACATTCTCTAGATTAGGATCCATAAATATGTGTTTCAGAGCTTAGGTTACAGTTTGTCCAGGTCCATGCGACACAATATACATACATGACAATAAATATTGGATATAGTCACGATACAGCATCAAGAGCGATTTTTTCAGTTCCAGTATGACACAGCGAGGGTCAGCATTCAGAAACCAGCCGAGGAAAGGAATCTGTGAGTCAGGGTTTACTACTGAAGGGAGCTTGTCCTTGATGGTGGGGGTTACGGTGGCCGCCAGCCTCTGCAGGGGTCAGGTTTGGGCAGGGGGGAGGACGTCTCTTCCGGTTGCTAAGCAGCGGTCTCCAAGGGCAGAAGAAGTGCCTCTTTGAGGTTGTACGTCCGAAATGAACAATATTCGGCCTATGCCGCGTCCACCGGGGCCTTTCCTCAACGGTTTGTGAATGCTGGCAAAACGCTGGCAAAGCGAGACTAAGCACTTCACCGCGTCAACACCGGAGCAGCCGCTGGTTAGACGACCATCTACACGAGGACACGATCCACATCAACTGCCGTAAACTGAAATTCAGTGTCTTCAGTGACTCAACTTAAATAAGGTAGAAAATCAGTCGATATTGAACTAAAGCAAACAAACAGCGGATCCACTGTAGGAGCAGTTCACGGGTGCTCAGTGCTACAGGCTCAGCCGGGTCATTAATATGCAGTAAAGGGCTACAAGCATCACACCGTTAGTAGACAAAACCCTGCAGTCTTCAGTGTCCACCAGGATGAAAGACGCGACCGCGGAGCGGGGGTCTGGACGAGGCTGCGCCTGCTGAGCTGCTCAACAGGCTTCGATGGACGATGAACACGAACAGACAGTAAATCCCGTTTCAGCTCCTCAGCACCTCACCTCGAAGCACATTCCTTCGATCTCAGCCGATGAGATGCGTGTCGTCTATATGCAGACGCACAACGTGTGGAGTCCAGGGTAAAGGGCAGATTTGAGCCACGCTGCTGTGGCTTAAACCAGACGGTTTGAATGAATCCAATTAAAGCTAAAGTCAGACTGTGCAGCTCGCTGAACAACAACAGCCACAGTTTATTAAGTGTCGTGACTCTGGGAGTTGGCTTTTAAACCACGGAATGCGATCGAGGAATATTCCAGTTAACTGGTTAAATACTTCTATGCATTGTGCTGTAACGGTGCAGAACCTCGCGTTCCCTCTCTGGACGACGTCTCCCTTCACTTCTAGACTTAAAGCACTAAATGAACCAAGTCACTTAGTGTAAAACACACTTCAAGCGGTTTGACAGGAATCTTTTCCTGTTTCTACTGCTGCAGCCTGATCACATCTCCTACTTCCAGCATTCGCTCCGCCTATAGGTAGTAAACGGTTATCGGGCCAACCAGGAGCAACCGTTTCCAGTTGTTTAAACGGAGATAGCTTATCAGTGTGGGACTCTTCACTACGTGCCCTGACCTTACGTCAAAACACACAATACTGCTCCACACGCGGCGACTCTTCGTATAATCAGTGTGTAGGACTACGGCTGAGAGGACGGATCCAACATTAAGCTTCCATTCACTCGTTGAAAAGAAGAATCGTTTGGTCTCCGTCTTAACAGAGAACTGAGACGCTGGACCGTCCAAGGCCTCGGTCTGCAGGTCAGTTCACACAACACACACGGTAACACAATGCTCCAAATTAAACACGTACAGTACTTACGTCTGTAGACGTTTACAATGTTTTCATATGTACACTTTCAGTAGCTATTACTTATTTCAGTACAGTTTAAGAACTTGAAACCACACAGGGAAGAGACACGCGGAATAAAAAAATCAACCTTTTGGCTCGTAGGTCTGTTTCTGCAAATACTGTGGATGGACGGGTAGTAAATGAGGCTGCGCATGAAGGACCAGGATGAGGGCAAACATGCAAAGTTAATGTGTATATATATACACACATAGAAAAACACATTTAAAGAAACCTAAAGGTGCAGGTGAACTGACAAACTGCTGTTTTAAGTAGCTGCACCTTGAATAAGGACCAGTGGCCAAAAACTATTCACAGAACAGTGTTTTCACGGGAAGACGCTTGGAACCAACGAATCTACTTCACCGTCTCCCGTGTCACTAAAACACGAGGGCCAACGTTACTGAGACCACAGATGTCAGGACAACGCACAACCTAAGGCATCTGCTTAAAGTCTTTTCTACACTGCATCAGTACATAAAGCAGAAATGGAAAAACCCAACAGCCAAACCATTGATTTCTTCACACAGAGGAAACATAAAGACACTGAAGCCATCAAGCACACGGACGTCTCTTAACATTCACTCGGTAAAACTAGCAACGTCTTCAGATTCGGCACAGTCTGGACTGAAAGGACCGTCCTCATCCAGACCCACAGTGCGAGGAGTCGACTTCCAGAAACGAGGGCTGAACGCAGATCACAGTACTGGAACCTACTGGTTCTGGGCCTGATGAGCCCTCGCTGGCGACCCGTCGTCTCTCTGAATAAAAGATCCCCATAAATACCAGACTGATTATTAAGCTCATTGTTCGTCCCGTACCGTGGAGGCAGAACTCGACGGCGTGGTTGGTGGCTTAGCCGCGCTAAGGGGCAGGATGCTAACAGTACAGCGACATCCTGCTGCGTCGCATTGCTTCGCTGATCAGGTAGGCTGGGCTGACCTCCGGTTCTTCCGTCATCACCACAATGTTCTGCCATTCTCCACACTGATTGGACTTCTTGATGGTGTCCACCACGCACAGAGCGTAGAGGCAGTCCTCGAATGTGGCAGCCATGGTCAGAGGCCTCCCGTCCCACGTGCGCCGGTCCTCTTGGTCCTGAAAGGCCAACCGCACGGCCTGGATCATACGTATCATCCCAGTGAGATACGGAGCCGGAATGTCGCTAAAGGCCTTCTCCGGTAAGGAGGCCTTCTCCAGGGGCGTGGAGTCTTTGAGCAGGAGTTCGGGTCCGCCGCAGCTTCCTGCTGTACCGTCGTTCTTCTGTCCGTATAAGTCCGTCCCCGTAACCGTCAACCGCCCGACGGTCCCCACAACAATCACCTCCTGGCGAAACTCTCCAGGAACGTTGAAGTTCAGCGTGACGGTGCAGCAGGCGCCTCCTTCGAGGACCATCTGGAAAGTGCAGAAGTCGTCACTGGTGATCTGACGGATGCCCCTGATGTGGTCCGTCTGTTTGACAAACGTCTTGAGGAAGCCGTGGACTTTGGCTGCTCGCTGACCCGTCAGGAACGTGAGAAGGTCGATGATGTAACTACCCACGGAGTGCAGGCCGCCGCCTCCCATCAGGTCGTCGCAGCTCCAGTTGTACTTCTTCCCCAGGAGACTTCCACTGTGGACCTTCGGGATCAGAGGAGGAACAACGTAAGGTCTTTCTGTCCAGGACAATTCAGAACAGCTGAAATTCATCGACTTCTTACCTGGGCCTCACAGACCAGAAGCTCTCCGATGTACCCTTCCTCTAAGAGTTCTTTCATCCGAACGAAGGCTGGCAGGAAACGCAGCACATTTCCCATGATGCTCAGCAACTTGGGGTAGTACTGAGCCGCTGACATCATTCTGAAGGCATCCAGAGGTGTGGCGGTCCTGTCACAGATTACGTTCTTTCCAATCCCTTCAAAGAAAGAGGACAGACAGTCGGGAATTACTCAAGTGACTCTGACAGCGCTCACTCTCTCCCTCTACGGCTTCGACCAGACCGAGAGCAAAGGCAGAAGAAGAGCGGCCCGACCCTCTTAAGCTTGAAACGACGCCATAACCACTGCAATAACCGACGCAAGCGTTGTTCCACCTCAGAGTCGCTACTCAGAAGAAGCCCACTCTACTGCTCCGGCCCTGTCCTGTCGGAGGGCATTTAGGCTGAGGAGGCTTTGGAAGTGAAACACCTCAAACGAATCTGCCATTAGCTCCAAAAAATCAATCCCCTTCAGTTCTGAGAAGTGGGAAGCGCCAAACACCACCCAGGCCCTAAAGACACACAACAGCAGCACTGGACAGAGCGTTGCCCCGGTAACGGTGAGCTGGATCATGCTAAATGCTACACGCTCACATTGGCCTCGTATTCACAGTAAAACGCCTAAAGCTAGATTTCGTTGTGCCAAAATAAGAGGAATGGAATAAGTCTGCAGCGTCAGCTAAAGATAAAAACAACTCTTTGGATCAGCAATGACCTTTAATGCTCATGAAGCTCAGAAAGGTCAAGGCTGGCTTAGACCAGCAGCCTCCGCGGACGATGACAGCGGTAGTGAGGGAAGGCCACGTGTTCTCCTGAGCATGAGGGATGTAGCAGAGACGCTTTACCACCTGGATTACTATGATCACGATTATTCAAGTACACGTACGTGAGAGTGGAGCCTGGTTCGACAGGTTACGACACTGTGACCTGAAGCTCAGCTCACATGGGAAGTTCCTGCCTTGGTGGGAAACGCTGCAGGGAAGCAGCATAAATTCCAGCTCTGCAGCTCAGTCCCTCAACATCCAAAATGTCACCGCAAGAGGCTCTGCAGAATAAATCGATCGATGGAAGCTACAGGACAAAATAGGAAAATCACGACGGTCACATTTAAAGTTGTCAGGGGGTCATTTGTTCGATCAGCAGAGAATCAGCAGAATCACCCGGACTGAAAATATACAAACCAAACCAGAGGCCAGAAACTCATCCTGGAAAAAACCACATCCTGGACTGGTTACAACCCAGAACCTGCAGAGGGCGCTGTTCTCCACAGCAAACAGCATGTAATAAAATCCACTCGCTCAATGAGCAACTACTGTCTTTGCCAGCTTTTCGTCTGTAGGCGTCTCTGACTGCAGATCACTGGACAGAGTGAACGTTTCTGGCAGTGATGCAGATACGAAGGACATTTGAATCCCAGACACCACATGCAGACGTGTTTCACCGTTCGATGGGTGATGATGAGGATATAAAGTTTTCCCTCAGGGCCAACAGTAAATTTTTATAAGTTTACCATCTTGCTGAAAGAGCAGCTGGATGAACAGGTTACACTTCTTCTTGGACACAAACACAGTTACAGAGATAAAGTAAGCGAGCGTTCACACCTCCAGCGACTGGTTTGGAAGGAAAGGCCGGACGTGGTGACGGTGCAGGAAGATCCGGTCGGGACGAAGCGAGGGCGAGGCTGGACCAGCGCTAAGCTCAGCAATGTGCTTGTAATTATTCACTGTTGTCACAGCAGGAAGTCACGGCACCAATACGATTCACAAAGCATGACTCAGGGTGAGGAGCCCTTCAATGACCCGGACTAAAAGCTAAAGTTGTAGGAAGTCTCTCACCAGAACGTTTACTGAATCACAAACGACGTCACTCTACAGACTATGAGAATGTAGACGGAGCCAACGCACACGTGGCCTTTACACGGCAGCCACATACTACGCACCCACCGGCACTGCATCCTGAATGAGAGGAGGCCCAGTGCCGCGAGATCAGAGCGTCCGACACCACTGTCTCCGGCCTGTGGAAGGTCCAGAACCAGGCTCTGATCAACCGGTTGCTTCAGGCAGTGAGAACACAAACATCCTCAAAACCAAGGAAATGTAATAAACATTTGCGGAGCAATGACGAGCCTTAATGTCCACCTTTCAAGCCCCGTACGTTACGAACCGGGGCCTCAATGGATCAGACGCCTGCCTGGTTGTTGGGCTCCTCAAATCGGTCCTGGAGCAGTTTTACACGGCGGCGGGTCACGTCGTCCTGCTGAAGGAACAGGGAACATGGCTAAGAAGCCTTGTACGCAACACACCGCAACGCTCTGTGTTTTCACATTTCTATCAGAACCAGCTCCCCACCAGGTCCGGCGTTCGCTGCCCACACGGGTTCAACATGGGTCCTACAGGAGACCGGGGGCTGCAGGTTGGACCCCTCAAGTCCTCCTGCTTCCAACACAGCATGTGAACTCATTACTCATTGTTCCTGTTCACTGCTGCAAAGGCGGCAGTGACAGTAGAGTAGAGCCTCCACTGCGTCCTCAGGGGTCACGACCTCTGAGACTCAGTGATCAGAGCGTTTAGCCTGAGCTTCTCCACTGGGCTGCACATAAACAGTAAACCATGTGCTGCCCACAGCTTCAGGAGGAGGAACACACACTGAGAGCAGCTCATCTTTCTGCTGATCATCCGAAATGTACACCAACGTGGCGGCGAAGGGACGAAGGACAAACCACTCTCACCGTGTGGCTGCCACGGTTTCACGGAAAGCACCTTGATGGCACCGAGATGCTCACAACGTGCGGCCAAGGGCAGAAGCTCCACCCACTGCCGATATGCAGGAGGTCCAGCATTGCATCTGCTAATCGGTCTCACTGGCTGCGTTACATTTGGTTTGCAAAGGCTTTGGAACGGAGCCAGTCAGGGGACAGGCCACGTCAATGATTTACTGCAACGTGCTCTCGCCAGTGACACAACGCTGTGCAGAGAGGTCCAACAATAACCTAACCAAGATGCTTTTTAAAGATTGGTAGTTTCTCAAAGTCCTAATTTAGTAAACATTTAGGTTTGAGCTCCACAGCCAACGGCGTCACTGTGGCAACACACACAGTCTGAGGTGATAAAGCGGCTCAGGTCTGCAGCGATGCCGGAACCAAGCTCAGCGCTTCAGTGGAGACGGGCCGTTATTTCTAGGTTACCTTGGCTCCATTTCCCATTGCACCCTCTCCCTCGTCGTCGGCCTCCCAGTAGAACGAACGGTCCATTAAAACCTGGTAATGTGGGAAATCTGAACGCCTTTATTCATGACCTATGAACTGTTGTGTTGCTTTGTGTGCTTGATCACTGCTCATTGGTGGAGCATCTTTCAGAGACAGAGCTCTGCTGTGTCATTTCTTCACCAATGATGGTTTCTAGTCACAGAAGGACACCAGGACACAACACATAGAACATTATAAGCTTAGAGGCGAGTCTCAGTCTGGTGAAGAAGCTCCACCACACGGACGCGGGAGCTGAACAGCAGCAGTTTCAGGTCCATTAGTGCTCAGCACGACTACGAATGATGACGAGCATCAGCTTCTCTTCTGCTGAGGCCCTGATTTCCAAGAAGTCTGTGTTTAAGTGCTGCCATTAACCCTGCACCAGATGTGAAGATGAATAACTACAGAAGGAGCTGTGATGTTAATGAGCTCGGCAAAAAACGATGTAAACCCACTGCTATGGGCATTGGTTATAAAAACACTGAGCTGAAGGGAAACTGTCAGTCAACTAAAATTCAAAGTGATTCCACTTAAATTAACTAAATAACTTTCTTCTTGGAGTAAAAGCTGACCAGCTGCTGTTAAACTAAACACACACACATATTGAACATGGCTGCCAAAGACTCCGTCTGCAGCGTCCTAGCATGAACCCTGGTAGGTTCTAACGGGACAGAGGCTGCTACAGCATAGACGGGATAAACAGCCGCTACCTACGTTATTCTCTCTCTGCGGCAACAACACTAAGCATCTTGTGATAATCCTCTGTGATTATATTGCTGTAAAAAAAAAAGCCTGTATTTCTAATTATACGTAAACTACACGCGACGCATTTCCTTCCTTTATCACTGTGTGACGGCCTTTTCCTACCAACACAGTGTAAAAGAAAAGGTGGAGCCTGACCTCATTTACTACGAACTCATCCAAATCCCCTGACAGATGCAGATGTGCTGTGGTCGTAGCCTACGCTTGGACACATCTGTCATTCTAAGAAACGCACTGAGGCCTGGACTTTAATATCTGAGGAGATTAGGCTCCATCTTCTCTATGCAAAACCCTATGAACACATCATCATCCGACCTCATCGTCGTTCCCAGCAGCTGGACACTTGCAGGGTTATAGATTAGTCGCTTGCCCGTCTTAAAAGAGCTGTTCAGCACTTAGAGATCTATCGCTCTCGCGTCGCAAGGCAGCGCTGGAGTCTGGGTGTCTTTAGAGTAGCCTTGCATAAAAACGTGCTGACGTAGCTGTTCCTCACAGAACGCTCTCTCCTTAGCTCAGTACTTCTGTGCTGTGATGCCACATTCAGCTAAAGGTAAGAAGAGCGTTGGGCTGTAAAGGCACCACCAAAACAAGGTTATTATCCATTTCAACCCATCATGTCCAAGTGTCCTACTCTGTAATCAGTGGTTGAAGGCAGACGTCCTGTCAGGTAACGAAAGGCCGAGTATGAGACAACGTGACTCCAAATGGAAGCCGATGCCCAACATCAGAGACAAACATCACCTTGTTACCCTGAAAAAACTGTATTCTGCTCTGAACCGTTAACTGATCTGACTTTAGGTGCATCACGTATGAACAGCTTGTGCCTAGTTATGCTTCCCGTCCTCACCCGACCCTGCAGGTCACTGAGTCAGTGGACGACCGTAGGAATAATGCGGATGCGACAGATGCACGTGAGCACAGGCGACTGTGAAACATGACATTTCTTCCTGTTGTTAGCAGGACGTGATCACGAAGGATCCTCAGCGTCAACACAGTCACATGGTTGCCGCCCACCCTCAGCAGGAAGCAGACGAGACATCACTTCCTGCCGCATCTGAGCGTGAAGCTGCCACCTGCGTTTCTGCCTCAGCCTGAGAGCTAATCAGGGCCACGCTCTCATCTTTAGCAGGGCATTGAAATGACGACGCTGTAGTACAGTAACCGTCGCAGTCTGTCAGGGCCTCCGAGACCAACATCACCTCCCTGCTCTCACATCTGCAGCTGCCTCTCGTCCTCAGTCCCCGATGACCAATTAAGAAAGACAGACGGCCTTTATCCTGAACGCTGCCACAGACATGCGAGCCAGAACGGAGCCGCTCACCAGGGGACTCCACGGAGGTTAGACACTAGCGAACGCCTTTGTTTTGTCTGGCCACGCTGAGCTCACACAGGAACACGCACCTCAGCAAACAGTACGAGGGTGTGATAGGCTGGAATACTGGGAATTACGCAAGTAGCACAACATGAGCATGACGCAGCAGAGACAAACAAACTTCCCGTAGAGTAACTCAGAGAATTCACTCGCTTACACAGAGATGGGTTTATTTTATGACTTACACGGTTCTGCGGCGCAGATAAACAGTCGTAGCGTTTGGACCCGTGCTCATAGCGGTTTACAGCAGACCCAGCGGTCTGAAACCAGCCATATTACCACAGCTGGTCCTCACGGGTTCCTCCCGCCTGACCCCTGGCCTCCAAATGGAAACGCTTCCACATCAAACCTCGGCCTCTTTTCTGCCCCTGGATTTAATGCGAAACAATGCGATTGTTCTCCCAAAGCCTCAAACCCGAGACGAGCCCACAACAGCCGCTTCGAGCCCGTGCAGAGGAAAGCCGGCGCCGTGGGGGGGCAGGGATGAGGAGGCTGCTAGAGTCCGCTTTTTCAGGAATGCTCACTTGGGCTGACAGAGACACCTCCTTTCAGCCATTCATCTGACACACAAAGGCAACTTCACAGCACGACGAGCCTCCTCGCGGCTCCTGGACGTCTTTCCGTCCGTCCCGCTCCCTCATTCACACGCGCTCCAGGCCGTCATTAGCATGTCAATGGACACCCAGGAGAACGTGAACGTGAACCAGTGGGAAAGACGCCGCTAAGAAGCAATCCTCTAGTTCACCCAGTTAAAGTCCACCATCAGACCCCTGAAAAGGTTCAACGCATTCAAGTTTACCTTCACGTCTAAAACCTTTATTTCAGGTCAATTAGAGCCGTTAGTTATTCAATAAGGCAGACGGTGCATTCAGGGCCTACAGTCCTGTAGGAAAGTTGCTCATCGCGGGTCAAAGTGCAGTCGCATAACAGCATCGGCGATACAGTAGGAGCATGTATTTCTAATGGCGGCTCATACACAGCACCGCTGGCCCACCATTATTCAGTATTACAGAATTACTATTGGTCAGGCACGAGTATATAATAAGCCCTGGTGTTCAACAGTGACGTTAGTAAAACCAGTAAAGACCAGTAAAACCTAAACTACAGAGCGTGTGACAGGAGGTTTTCATTATGGAACGTTCTCATAGCGACAGTGCATCAGGTGGGAAGACGACGCTGCTACGGATACGCTCCCTGCCTGAGCCCTGCGCGGTTTTCAAAACGCCACCAGCAGCAGAGACATTTGGGGCAGATAGCGCAACAATAGGTAGTGTCACTTTAAACTGGTATCACCGGAGCCGAAACCAAACAATGGGCTGAAAGACACAAGGACGCTGTTTATTCCAGGCTGCACAGCCGTGGTGTGATCTGCGATATGACAAACGACGCCATCGTGACAGAACATGCGACTGATCCACCTCGTGTGAGTGAAGTGCTTGTTACTATCACATGGACGTGGAAAGACTTGGGGACCGGCCTACTGCTGCGTCTGACCCTGACGTACTGCAAACAAGCTCTTTATGAGTAATGACACTGAGCGGTTCTTTCACTGTGGTTGTGCAATTACAGAATTTGAATCATGTCACAATGACTGAACAAGGGAACGAAGGGACATTTGACCGTCACCGTTCAAACTTCAGTCCCGTTTCTCATCACAGAGCTTCTTCGCCGCTTCCTCCTCCTGCACAGTCAAAACCAAACTCTGCACTGAAAGTGCACCTGAAACTCGTGCGCTCGCCTCACATTTCTGCTCAGCTCTCAGATTCCCTCCTGTGGCCCCACAGACCCGACTCGTGAAACGAGAGCTCAGTCCTAAACGTTCTGTAATGTCATTAGAAAATAAGAAGTGATTTCACACAAACACGTCTCCGGAGCTTTCAGACGCACGGCAGACGGGTCGACCCGGCAAACTCCACGCGGCTGACAGCTCAGGAGGTAACGGCACAAATCAACTCTCGCCCCGTTTGGCGACCCCGGTCCACGAACCGGCCTCAGCTTCCACGAAGCCGAGCTGTCACAACCAGTGACGCCACACGCCTGGAATGAGACAAGAGCAAAAGAGGACAACAAAGGCGACAAGATAGTCCCGAAAGCAGAAGTGCTGCCGAACGAGAACGACTCGTTTGCTGTGGTGAGACGACGGGTGACGAGCTCAGGAGACGCTCTGGTAAAACCTGAACAACACGTGGATCCTGTCGGAACGTTCTCTAACCGGTTCTTTCCACGTTAACTATTAACGATCACACGAGCATCACGGGCAGTTCTCCTAAAATAACAGACCGAGACCGGAAACGACTTCGCGGACAAAGTTCACACTCTGCGGTTGATTGTGATCAGCTCACACACCCGACAGAACAGGAAGTTCCTGTTGGCGTCACACGGGCCGGCGCGTGGCCCAGGCTGCGCGTCTTAGTCTGGGCTTCACGTGGGGCTCAGGCCTAATGAGGGACTTAGGTTGATGGACCGTGTCATGTGCAGGCAAAGCTGATAAGTTGTTGGTTGTTCCGAGAATAAATGAAAGCAGTTCGGGCTGTTTCTGCTAAAACAACGTGTTAATAAATTAACACTGAACACCGGAGACCAGCTGAATCCGCAGAAAGCAGATGGAAGAGGACGCTGGCTGGGCCGGTAGCGCGGAGGAAGGAACCGGTGGCGCTCACACAATGAAGCTTTGAGGAAGCGAGAGGGAGGAAGGAGGCGAGGAGCGGGTTACGGGGCTGGTGTGGCGGGGGAGACAAGGTCACTGGGACACGATCTCAGACTGACCCGGGACCAGCTGGCTTCACACACGGCAACACGTGGCTTAAAGTGGCGTAGAACAACTTCACGCCTGCTACCAGCTCAGGCTGCCGCTTCACCTGCAGCCACACAGGCCTGGGTTTGGATCAGCGGCCGCTCAGCACCAGGCTGTGGAGAACTGAACTGAACCTCTGTGTTTCAGATGTGGCCCAGTGGCCCCTGTGTGGACGACCAGCTGAGCTCTGGGTAAATGAAGCCAGTGCGAGCAGCTTCTAATTTCACGCCGGCTCCCAAATGTGATCTCAAAATAAGCTGCATGGCTCCAGATTGAAAGTGGAACGAGCGCGAGGCCTCGGCTCCGGTCTGCGCTCGACACAAACCCTCTCTGCCTCCAGCCAGGACACCCTGGCTGCAATAAAGGTCACAAGGTCAAACTCTGAAAGCGAGAGAAGCTTCACCTGCGTGTGGATGCGCAGCCGAGTCCTGCCAGCATCAGCCACAGCGCCAGGCCCGCAGCATCCCTCCCTCCCTCCCTCCCTCCCAGCGGCTGCTGCAGGACTCACCCAGGGTTTTGACCGCGATCTGCCGCGTCAGAGGCGGCGGCAGGTTGATGCAGACCAGATCCACGTCCTGATGCAGCAGAACGTCGTCGATCCGGTTGGTGTAGAACGGAACGTTCATCTCCTTGGCGAGCTCCTCCGCCTCCTCCTGCGTCCGGCCCCACAGCGCTTTGACGGCGAAGCCCTCGTTCTTCAGCAGCGGGACGATCACCCTGGCGGTTAGGCTGGTGCCGAACACGCCGACCCCCGGAAGCATGGCTCGGCTCTGGTTGTCTGGGTCTGAGCGTGTGTGTCGGTCGGGCTTCCGGTGGCGTTCAGTCAGGGCGGCCATCCACCTGCAGCCAGACACCCGCGGCGCTGCATTGTCCGGTCGCTCCGCCTCTGCGAGCGGGCATGTGCTGCTGCTGTTCGCCCGGGAAGAGAGTCCGCACCGGAGCCGAACCGGGCCGGGCTGCTCGCAGTTAAAAGCAGGAATTCAAACGCACCATTCCGGTCCGGAGCTCGTCCACCAGCAAGCAGCGCGCCGACTGCGCCGAGCGGTGAAGGACATGTCACCTCCCTCCGCGGGCTCCAGCTTCCCCGAAGTCACGCCACGAACAACCGACAGCCACGAACGAAATGGAAGCGACGGAGACGCTGCTGCTGCCGGAGGACGACGCGGCGGCGGCGGCGCTTCGACGCGGACTGCTGCCGAGACCCGTGCGTCAAGCCAGACAGCGTGGCAGGAAACGCTGTGCGCAGACATTTCACAATAAAGGCGTCAACGCCGAGCATCTCGGCTCAGCCTGTTGCAGCATCGGGAGCGTTTCCGCCTCATAGTGAGGATTCCTTCCTTTGCCCCAAAGTAACCTTAGTTCTGAAGTCCAGTCTCAATCGAATACTGATATTGTGATTATTACCAATGATACAATTGTTATTGTTGTTATTAGCCTCCGGATTTTCTCATTTATTTTGGTGACAACCTTGAACTATTTCCGGGTTTACTCTCGTCACTTGACCCAGGTCTCCTTGCGCTCTCCTCCCCACTTTAACTCTTTAGGTCCCGGTGAGAATTAAAGCAGACGGAGCGAAGCTGCAGAGAAATGGAAAATTCCCCTGAAACGGCTCTAGAAGAAACCAGCTCACAGCCTTCAGCAGAGGAGAGCAAACAAGGGACACGCGCTTCGTGCTGCCTTTATTCCCTATTGATGTGCTTGGCTACAGTGACATAGTTCAGAGTTGAATATCAGGTTCCTCATATTGTTCATTTCACATTCACGCCGTCTTCCTGTTGATCGGCCTCTTCTCTACACGTGCTTTATTTCCTCCTCTCTCTCTGGGTGCAGGTTCCATTAACAGGCCACTCAGCGTCTTTCCCACTGGCTCCCAGGTTTGTGACCTGCAGCCATGGCTGAACCGTACGTAAAGGATGGTAAACACATTCTAAAGGCCGTGGAGCCTCACTAACGCGCTGAGGTTAGACCTGGGCCTGGACGTCAGACTCTCAACACGCGTGTTTCCCGTGACCGTAAACTCTGTTGTTAAAGCCTGAATGAAGCCAGTTGTTAACATCCAGGTCAGTTCAAATCCAATCACAAAGCCCTGTTTTATTTTACATTAAATGTCTTGACCCAGCTACAGCACAGCAGAGTCGCTGGCGTGCTGGGATCAAAACACGTTTCAGTGGATGGAAAAAGCTCAACGTCATCGCTTGAATCAATATGGCACAAGCATCCAATGACACGCTGGGATGGACACATCAGTTAACCGAGGTGAAGCGAAGTCAGCGAGATCACAAACAACTGTCACATCTATCAGGCCCGCAGAGCAACAGAGAGAGGTGAAGGGCAGTAAAAGGTCAAAGGTCATTCAAAGCCAAAGCTCCACTGTAGATGTGTCGCTGCTCAGAAGAATGAACAAAAACTAAACACAGCCTGAAACCAGCAGCCATATCTTTTTGAAAACACAAACAAAGTTGCGAAACTACATCCACTATAATATGTGTAACATCCTGTTGAGCTTTTTGCACAAGTCAATACCTTGTGTAACGGTTGAAGACAGACCCAGGAGCAGTTCCAGCATGAACGTACGGGTTGTGTCAACACAACGAGCGTCGCGTTGTAACATACTCTGTGTCACAGTCACGCTCTGATTCAATCAGACGCTGGAATGAGACAGGCGTCATGTGACCAGGGCTCAGGCCTGTGGTGCTGGATGGCCGACGGTCCGTCAGATGGAGGGGAGGTGCAGCTGGAGCAGGAGGAGCCCGACACCTGACGCAGCAGGAGGCCTGGCGATGACCCGACAAACGGCTGAGTCCAGAATCACTTCAACTGCATCTCTGAACATCACCTACGGCTGCTGCCGGGAAAGGAACCACAGGGACGGCGACGCTGCCATCTACTGGAAGAAAGCATCTGTGCAGCCGACCCTTCACAGCAGCCACGCGGCCTCCAGACTCTCTGAGCAAGTCGGGAATCGGCCCATCAGTGATGGTTCGTTAGCTTAGCGTAGCATCCGTTGCCGCTCTGCTTGCATTTCTTGCTTGTTACGGTCAAAACGCTGAATAATGTCTAAGCTTTCTGGTATTTAAAGGGCAAATCCCATGTTTTGGGACTTTCACCACACCGATGGTACCTGTCTGTTCGTAGCACACAAACACACACTTTGGTTTATTTCAGCACTTTTAATAATTACTCAGAGAGGCACAAATACAACTTACAGGGCTGTGTCCTTCATGTAGTAACTCCCTGCAGACGGCAGCTCCTCCTCACAGGAACACACACAACGTACACTCGCCTGCCGGCCGACTCGCACGGCAGCGGCTTTATTTAGCCTTTTTGATCCACACGTAACATCCGCTCTGAAAAAGATGTGTCTGAACAGGTTTGTATATTTGCAGCTGAGCCTCAGTGACGCTTTGAGGTAGATAACATTCTCCAGTCACCTCAACCATTAGTGCTGTGATACAGGCTCTGCTGAAAATCCTATTCACCTCCAGGAACCTGTAGAAGGTTGATATATAGGTTGTGCACAGCTACAGTACTGCTTTACAGCTCAGTAACCGAATTAAAAACAGCAAAGAACGTAATAATTTACCTTAACGTGCAGCGATTCATTGGACTAGACATGTCGGTGTATATTTACATCCTTATGCATCTGTATTTTATGGCTAAAATATAAAACCGAGCAAAGACACTGAAATAAATGAACTTTATACAGACAGTGACAAGGAGCCGTTCCTGGCCTGGCTGCGGTACCTGCAGGCCAGGCTGCCACTGGATGCCTCCTCAAAACCACACTGGAAATCAACACTTAAAGCAAAAGAGGACGAGAGACGACCTTTAACACTACAGAGGCCAGAACTACGTAGTTCCACAGGCAAACAACAACTGAACAACACGACGAAGCACGGAGAGCCGCAGGCAAACGACCCCTGCTGCTAAAATACTGCCGGAAAGAACATGTGTGAAAAGGTTCCACCTGTTTCCTTCTTATCTCTTTTTCTTCTTAAGTCTCTCTACGAAGTCCGGCTCATGTCAGGAGGTTTGAAATTTACGGAAATTGAATTGCGATGGCAGAATAACAAAACCTTGTGCAGACATGAAAAATGTTGGTCTTTTGGATTTACAGCTTCCACAGATATAACGTGTGAATCGCTAGAGTCTGCCCAAGCTACGAGAAGCAACAGTGACACCGCCACCGCTTCCTTCGTCATTTTGGCACTTTCACTACACACGTCCATCACATTAGTACGATTTAGCCTCTCAGTGCTTGGTAAGGTTTTATAAAAACACCATCGTTTCCATGTAGAAACCAACAGAAAGCGAGTGCTTTCACATGTAAAGGTATCTTTTGTTAAATGCCATCACCTGAAGGCAAATTGAAGGTTCGGTGTGCGAATCAACCGGCCAGTCGCACTGACGCTACTCCTGCAGACTCCAAGCATTTAATGTGATGCCGTTACCTCTACTTTGTCTATTCACATAACAGCGTTGACTCCCTGGAAACCGTGGCCAGAATGTGAAAGCGTCTCCCAGCTCCAACGTCTGGGCTACGGCGCTAAAGCAGCAACATGACTACAGCACGAGCCCAGATCCCGAGGATCAGCCAACTGAGCTGACTCGGCTGGTTTCTGACTTCCTGTGCGTATTGAATTCAGTATCTAGTTATCGTTTCACGTCTTTATTTCAAATTGTCTCTGCGCTTCCCAGAGTAAACCAGACAACGTGAAACGGACTATTCTCATCAGCTTCTCATCCACAGTACACACTCACTTCTTCTTGCTTGTCTTTACACAATAAGCGCGTAACTTGTGTTACGTAACGACATAAACACAAGAGGGAAAAGATACAAAAATATAACAGAACACAACAAAGTGAAATGAAAAATATAAAGTGTCACGTCATAAAGTTCCATGTGCAGCGGGTCTGTAGCCCCGCGTGGACACCACCAGTCCGAGTCGACACACAGTTTCCCTCATCCCGAGGTTCTCCAGGCTGCCCGTCAATCACAAGTGGTCCCGCCTTCCAACAAACCCCGCTCTTCCTAAAATCCCACACAGGCCAGCGACCGGTAACTATCGCAGAGGCCCACGAGTGCAGGCTGGGGGTGACAGCTTCTGTGATGGTGTTGTTTAAGAGTAGATGGTGATGACTTCACGGCCACCGCCCCGCACCAGGAGGACCCGGTTCAGACCCTCGAGCAGAACCTCCAGGAACTCCATGTCTGGGAAGACAGCGGTCAAGGTACAACGCTGGACCACCTGCAGGACACGCGCTACTCTACTGCTAAAACTGAAGAGCACAAGCTCAGGATACAGTTTTCGTCTCCGCCTCGGTTCCTCGGCGGTCCAGGCATGTTGAGCAGAACCAGGTGAGCTCCCTGTGACTTGTTGACCACCACCTCGTTCAGCTTGACCGCCGTGTGCATGCGACGGACGTTCGACTGGTTCCTAGTGGTTCGAGAAGAAGAAGCTGGTAAAAACGCTGACTTCTATAACAGTTATCAGCGCCATGATGTGGGCAGGCAGGCGAAAAGGATTTCAAATAAAGACGCAGCATGTCCTCGTTACATGAATTTAATCCAGAAGATGTCAATCAACTTTGAATATCATACAATGTTAATATGTTTAAGCTCTTTAACTGCTGCTTCTTTATCTTCACCTTCACCAAAGTTACAACACGAGGTCATGAGGCACAAGCTAACTGCCAGAAGCCAAATTATGTAGAAAGAAGAGCACAGACGTCCGTTAACGTGAACAACATTACGTTACATGTTAATGGAACAGCTTTTCCATCAGCATGCGGCTACGTTAGGACACAGACACACGTGAAGCAAAGCAAAGAGAAGGCGACTTACAGGCTCTCCCACTCTCTAGAAGGAGGAAAATGGGACAGAACAACAAAAACAGGTGTTTAGAGTCCAACGCTCCCAAACGGCTCGTTGTGCTGAGACGCTGAGCCAAGCGACGTCTGTGGAGCCGACTGGTTTCTGACACTTTAACGTGTGGACAGGCGGGGACGCGTTAGTGCGCTGGGTCAGGTCTGGCCATGCACCCAGACTGAGGTGGCTGGACGCGTACACACATGCAGCCTGAATGCACACACCGTGCACACACTTGTCCCATTTCAGCGGCTCTTCAGACATCTGAATGGTGCCAGCGTCTCTCACCAGACACATGCCAGTAAATCAGGATGCATCTTAACAGCAACTTAAATACTTACGGTTTCATGTTGAACAGGTCACGCACGGCCACGCCGGCGTTGCCCTCGCGGTTACGGTTGCGCTCCGTGAAGAGCTTATCTTTCGTCCAAGTCATGTGAACCCGCTCGGGCCCAGTGTCGGCCTTGTCGTTGATGGCGGCGTGAGACGCCGTGTTCCTGTCATGGATGAGCTGGGCCTGCAAAGGAAGGAGAGACAGGGTGGAGTAACTCGGAACAGGAGGAAGGCGGGACAGTGCAGTAATGTCAGACACATCGTGAAGGGGAACAGTCATGGTGGAATGTGGAGGAGGAGTCAGGGAAACCAAATCACTCCCTCATCTAATGGGATCATAGAAGCCTAGACACACTGGACATCACAGGACTGTGGAGGTGACAGACACAAGGTGAAGTAAAAACAGCAGCTTTAGGAGGCGGAGCAGCAATAATCAATGACCGAGGTTAGTCTCAGCCAGTTCAATGTGTAAAACCACATCATACACGTGTTATCAGCAGCATAAATACAGGCCGCGTTAAACACCGTCTCCACCGGAGACAAATATTAGTAAAACATGCACAATATCAACTACGAGGAAAGGCCTCATGCAGCGAAGGTCCTCCGAACCCACAGCTCCTCGGGTTCTACGAGCAGCCGCTGACGTGGGTCGCATGCTGTGGAAAGACCAAAGCGTTGGGCAGCATTCACAGCGACGTGACTCAGAACTGTCCGCCTGTTCGGCTCTGTTTGGGGAGCAGGGCTGAGGTGGGGTGAGGCCTCAGTGAGCAGCTGGCTGGTGTTCACAAAGCCGCTCGCAGGGCTGTCCGGACTCTCTCTGGAGTTAAAGGTTGCGACCCCCAACTAATGGGCTAATACAACCTTCAGAGCGTTAAACTACACCTACTGCAGTGGTTCAGCTCTTCCTTCCCTCCGTTCTACTGTATCTACATCACATTCTGCTTTAAAAAGCTAAGCGTTCGGCAGAATCACAGCTAACAACCTGCATTTCTTGAATGGAAAGAGATCTGGTGGCCAAATCTTAAACCATTAGGACCATGATGTGCGACGCTCCAGCTTTGTGAAGACGGGCCAGTGCGTCTAATGGTGCGGGAGGTGGGTGGCGAACGCGGCTACCTCGTCCTCCTGCGTGTCCTCCGTGGGCGAGGACTGACGGCTGAGGTTCGTGCTTTGGGAAGCACCTTGGTTCTTCCTTCGGATTGAGCTACGTGACTCATCAGTGATACTCTGAATCTGAGCGCCGTGGCACAGCCCAGAAAGGCAGATGAACAGGGAAACGGGCCAGTGGTTATATAACACAGCACTCAGAACGGACTGAAACACTGCTGCTGTTCACCTGCTCATACATGGTGTAAGTAAAGCAGGGGCTGTTCACCTTACCTCTCTCTCCCTCTCAGTCCTGGACAAGTGCATCTGTTTCAGCATCTGAGACCTTTGCTCCATCACAAGTGTCTTCTCGTAGGTGAAAGCTGAGATGTCACTATCATGCTGCAAAGACAGGGACACTCACATCAAGCCAATAAGAGCCAATGATCCATCACCGCTGTTGTGTTTTTAGATAAACCTCACCATCTCCACCACTTCCACCTCTGCGTCCAGCCGCAGGTGGTAAAGGAACATCTGGAGATCCTTCTTCATCTGGATGCTGTTGTCATCCATCTGGGCCACAGTGAAGATGCGCATCTTACACTTCCTCCACACCTGGACGCCAGAAAACAGAGTTGATACGTGATGACACCCAAGCATCAGCAAGAAGAGAGAGAAGGACTGTTGCAGCTGTAAATACACGTCCAGACCTTGTGCTGCCGCAGCAGGAAGGGCAGCAGCATCAACAAGCCTCCGTCATGAACCACCCACCACACGTCAATGGTGCCCTCGCCCAGACGCTCCTGGTTGGTGGGGAAACTGTCCACGTTCTTTGCCACGAGCAACGCCGTGTGAGCCGCGGTCGTCTCCCGCACCGTCTCTGAATGGACGGAAGCACCGATACGTTATCATCACTGCCGCCCGTTCTAAATAAACTGTGTTTCTGCATCTCTGTACCAATGAAGTTCCTCCATGACTGCGGGTCATTGGACTGCTTCCAGGTTCCAGGCCAGGCCATCAGGACCGTGTTGTGCTTCATGCCTCCCAGCCCAGCAGACTGAATGAGGTGGGAGACGCCGTCTCTGAGGTTGGACGACACCACGACGTGGCAGAAGCCCTTGGTGCGCTCTGCTGACATGGAGGCCTTGACGTTCTGGAGACGGAAACGTTAAGGGTTTTACGAACTGCTCTTTAGCTGACGACGCGGTCAATCGGGCCACAACAGAACAGAGGAGACTTCTCCTATTCGGCCAGTAGATGGCAGAGCCGACGCGTTGGGTGAACGCCGCTTCAACCGCTCAGCTCGCTTCTTAAAGGACAGACCATGAAACAGTTTCACCGCGTACTGCTTCAGCACCTGTCGCGGTTTTCCTAATGTACCTGCTCAGCCTTCTTGGCTTCGGCCTCTTTGGTGAGATAAGTTCCCTGTAAAACATTTCCCACTATCGTCAGGCCTTTTCCCGCCTTCAGCTGAGTGCAGAACGACAGCAGACGAGGGTGTTTGACTGCTTGATCCGAGTCCAGGTTGAGCAGCACCAGCAGCTGAGGCCTACGCACATAGAGATGAAGCAAAGAATGCAGCTTTCAGATCCTGGCCCCTGATCTCACGCAGAGGCTAAATAAAGTTTATTCACCAGACCCAGCAAATAACAAGAGCAATCATCATATTAAGTAAATGACAGTGCCGTAAAATGACGCACATCCAGAAAACCTCAAACTTAGAGGGTGCTCTGGTTTAGGCCAAGGTCACACGGTGCTAAATCCAGTGCCTCAGCACAGCACGAAGGCTGATCAGCCGATTAGAGATTAATCAACTGTACCTTCTGCGTCTATTCCCGTCTCGGACACGCCTAGCCTGTGTACCCACGGCGTACCCTACCTCCAGTTCTTGGTGTGTGGCGGAGCCTCCTCCAGGCGAATGAGAGCATAGCGGGCGGCGTTGAGAGACAGGCCGCGGATGCCGTCACCCCACTCCTTCTCTGCCCTAAGACAGAACACAGAGGAGACGGGATCGCACCGGAACTGGTCTCCAGCAGTCATGTAAGTCTCCACATTCAGTCCTTACCCTCTGTATTCAATGTACTTGTAGATGCAACTAGCGATCACCATGGCAACAATAGCATAATACCAGGACGAGATGAACATGAGAGCGAGGCACAGGCTCATTCCCAGGAAAGACAGAGTCCTGTAGGAGAACACACTCACTTTAACCCCAGCAACCAAACGCCCTGTTTCAGGCTGTTGCACATTCATGGAAACGTCTTAATGAAATGAAAGCAGGAGAGACAGCTGAGAAGCTTAGAGCTGGAGTCAAATTAAAAGCCATGAATCAAATCCACCGCTAACAATAGCAGCCTCCTGTACTGTCCTCACAACTAATCTCAGTAAAGGTCACGATTTCACTAAACATATGAAGCAGGTGTGTCTGTGGTGTCTGCACAGGTTCATAAAGTCAGCCCCAGGTTAAACGAGGCTCAAAACAGCGACGCGTTCCCCACCAGTGGTAGTATTTGAAGCGTGGTCTCCAGTTGGGAGTTCGCAGCAGAGTCTGAACAGCACAGGCAAGGTTCACAAACAGGTAACACATGAGGAAAAACCTGCAGGAGCAAGAAGACGCCGTGAGGGTCATCTCTTTACGAGACCGTCAGAGCACGTGAAGGACAGACAGCGGTAATACAGACATGGAGAGAATAGGGGCCACGGAGTCCAGGGAGGCGATGAGGATGCCGATCTCACAGATCCCGGCGGTCAGCAGCAGAGCCCAGGTGGGTTCTCCGTTCGCTTTCCCGTGGCCAAACACCTGGAAAACACGCAGACGGGTGTGAAACGGAAGACGCTTCGAGAGCCCGAGCTGACGGTGCGAGACGAACCTGTAGGAACGGCACGATGCCGTCCCGGGCGATGGCCTGCAGCAGGCGCGGGGCGCCGGTCAGACTCTGCAGACCCGCTCCGCAGCAGGAGAAGAAGGAGCCAATCACAATGACCCAGGGCGAGGGCCAGGACAACGTGCCTATGACCAGGTTCCCTTTAACTGAGTCTCCAAACCTGCAAAGCAAAGCGTTACAGCTGGTCGGAGCAGTCCGCACAAACACTGTACTGACCAGTTCTAGCTGAGCTCCTACGACTACTGGACAGAGAAGAACCTTCGGGAAACGCAGTTCGTTTCCACAGAGCTTGGGACGAGCTGGATCAGAGAGGGAAGGAAAAGCGGCCACAAGGTTTGAGAAGGTTTAACAGGACGTGCTCTGCATTAAACTCACTTGTCCCGAAGCAAAACGCCGTCGATGCAGGCACCAAACAGCACCACGCAGGTGATGTCTGAGAGGCAGCGATCAGGAAACAGAAGCATTTGTATGTCACACGGCCGCGAAGCTTTACACGCAGTAACCAGCCGGACCCACAGACCTCACTCCTCTACAGCATTTGTGTCACATCCAGCGTTTGAGGATACAGATGGTGGACGTTGTAGCGATGGCCAGGATGGTCCCGATGGGGATGGACTTCTGGGCGTCCCTCAGGTCGCCTGACCGGTTTGAACCGGCCATTATGCCTTGACAGGGAGGCAACGGAGCAAGCAGTGAGTGCCCCTGTGTGATGTGTGTCTCTACCTCTCACTTCAACTAAAGTCTCACCAGTGACAGATGGGAAGTAGATGCCGACCAGCAGCGTGAAGAAGGTCATGATGTCATTGATGACATACGGCATGTAGATGTCCTGGGCCGAGTCGCTGCCCCCAACAGACGCCAGCTTCTTGTTTTCCACCATCATGCCCAGAGGGCCGTACTCTGACCACATGTTGTCTGCAGGAGACGGACACAAGACAGTAAAGGTCCCAAACTGCCTGAAGGCCTGGCCAAAGTTACCACAACCTTTAATGCTCAATGAGAACATCTGCGATGGAAGCTGCAGCTGAAGGCATCATCATGACATATAACACTAGTCACCTGACAGAAAGACATTACTTACTGGAGAAAGCAGAAAAGGTCCACGAGCTACAAACCTGTATCAAATGTTAGCTACAGTAGCTTCAATAATCATCAACTGCATATTGTGTAGTTTCACCACAACCTGAAATGACCCCGCTGGTCAGCCCCGGGATGCCCTGAATCTCAGTCACGTTGTTGTTGATGAAGTACTCGTTGCAGGTCGCGTTGAGGTCGGGCCCGTCACAGAACTGCGTCCACAGCTTGGTCGTGACTGTCACGTTGTCTATGACCTCTGTTTTGAGACACTTGTCAAAGTTGTGGTTCTGCAGAGTGCGATTTCCCAGCATGCAGACACTATGTGGAGGGAAAAACCAGTCAGACTCATCTTAAATGAGGAGGCGTCGCCATGGAACAGGAGGATGGAAACTGTGAACTGGACTCACGGAAAGTCTGGCGGGTCGAAGATGGTCTTGATGACTCCAGCGTAGATGGCGAGGATAGAAAGAATGACACAGGCCAGGAAGACTAACGCCAACTTGTTGACGTATTTCACCCCCACAAAGACGACCACGGCCATCATCGCTAGGCAGCACGAGCCATAAACGCGCATGTTATTCAGCAGGGCCGCCGTCTCATCCTCCTTCCTCTCTGCTACAAAGATGGCCGCTTTGGGCAAAATGTAGGTCTGAAATGTCAGGGGACAATGAGAGCAACTGTCACCCAGCGAGACGACGAAGGCGTTTCTCAACAGGACGCCTCTACTCACCAACAGAATCTCAATGGTCCCCAGAATGTACATGGAGCCAGCAAACGTGGTCCCCAGGTAGAAACAAAGACCCACAGCGCCACCAAACTCTGGACCCAGAGATCTGGAGATCATATAGTAGGAGCCTCCAGCTGGACACAAAGACAGAAAGTGGATCGTGTAACCCTCCCTTGGTAACAATGGCATGAAGGCAATGTCACATCACATCAGTCCAGCTGAAGGTAAAGGGTTTCATTCCCACAGGGACCGTCGGCGTATGGCAGCGTAAAGTCAAAGTCTCACCTGGCACCACTCCATTTGTAGCGATGGCACTCATGGATATGGCCGTCAGCATGGTCTGCAACCAGACACACCGATGAACAGGTCAAACTCATGTCACAGCAGCCTCCTCGCCAAACTAAAGCTTCTTTATTTCCTGTATTGCAGACAATCGTATCCTTCCAGAGGTTAATCTAGCGTTTAGCTGCTAAATTGCTTCTTACAGGTTTATATCTAAATCTTTAAGACTGGTAATGAATGCGAGCTTTTCCATGAAATCGGTTATTGTGGCTGAGGATATTTCCATCAGCCTGTTACCTAACTGTGCTCAGAACGAACAGTAGGGGAGAAGGGCAGGCAAAGAGAAAGATGGAGTCAAAGGAAGAAGCGTGACGAGCAGCCGCGAAGGTGAAGCAACAGAGGACACGAGAAACGAGCAGGGACCAGAATAAAGCCGCTGGCTGCCGAGTGTCCGCTTTAAAGAGGCCGACGAGCTGGAGCGAAGCCAGTCGCCTGCCAGGTTCCACTGCAGCAGCTTAGAATCGACGCTGAGCGCAGCATCGACCGAAGGGACGGAAAGCACTACAAATAGAACGTCAGCAGCAAGTAGCGACTTGCAGACATAAATTATTTGACTTCTGTATAATGTGTAACTATAGTAACTTACTGTTCACGACTGAACAAAAACTACCAAAGTGAAGAGACCAGCCTCTTTAATTCACTTAGAATTATTTTTAGATGTGTGGCGTTGGGTCCGTCTGACCCATAAGCCAGCGGCAGATGTGGGACCATCAGAGCAAGACCAGACGTGAGCTAAGTAGTGAAAATGAACATTAATCTGTTTGTCTAAGCCGCGTTACGTAACGTGAGGGTGAACCCTGGACTGCAATCTATGAAGCAGTACGGCTCTAATGAAAGAACGAAGGTCATTAAACACGAGGCCGACGCAGTTCGCCTGAGACAGTAGAGGTGCTGCACTTCGCTGATTAAGCTGAAGCCATCCATTGTCTGCGTGTTACCGTGTCTGACGCGCTGCAGATGGAGGGATTACGCATCAAGCTGCCGAGCACCATTAGATGCTCGGAGCGGCTTTATGGGAAATGGACACAGTGACTAAATACAGAGGATCAGTGGCCAGAGTCAACTTCCCAGTCATCCATTACTGCTGTCCATCACTAAAGCAGTCTCAAATGGACACAGACAGACTCTCATCAAGCTTAAACCTACTGGGTATGCACATCAAATGGCTCTTACATCAGATGAACACTTACACAACAGCAGCACAAGCCCACTATAACCAGTGACTCCAAGATGCCGGCGGTGCCGACGATCCAGGTGAGGCGCAGGAACAGGATGACCCCCAGAATGTTCTGGAGGCAGGGCAGGTACACGCCCATGAAGGTCCCCATCTGTGGGCTCTGTGGGAGAAAAGCACCACGCGACGGCGGTTTAATCAGCTGTTAAAAGCACCAACACACGGCAGCATGACACTATGATCCACATGGGCTCTGATGGAGACGTTTGCGTCTCTCCTGATCCAAACACAGACGGGCAACAAGGCGTCAGCTTGACCCAACTATACCGAGCTTTAAAAGTCACCAACGGTCTGAGGCAGCGTCTACGAGCTGCGTGTCGCTGCTGACTAAGACAAGCTTTACCAATGACAACAGACTTCCACCCTGACCCGGACAGGAGCCGCCCTGGCCATAGCGGACGTCTGCACCTTCAACCGCGTACAGCTGTACCTTAACGGCTTTCTTCTTGGAGCCCTCATCGTCATCAGCTTCCTCGTGCTCCTGGGCTCCCTGGGTCAGATTGGTGTAGTTTGCCAGTTTATTGAGGAGCGATGACACCATGGGGTTGCTGTCCATCTCCTCCTGCAAAAGGGAAGCACAGCAAATTCAGGCCCAATAATAATAATAATTAATTAATAACAATTCTTCTTATAATATATTATTCCCAGAAGAAGGACAGTTCAGAATAGCGTGGCTGGATCTGATGGTCACTGGCCTGTACTGACAAACAGTCGCTTACCTCAAACAGAGCCATGTTCGTGCCATCGTAGCTGTTGCCTTTGTCGTTTTCCGTGTTGTTGATGAAGGGACTGTTTTCCTTTGGGACACCGTCACCTGTGGAAACACGACGCGTGAACGGAGGTCGAACATGTCAAGGAACCGAACCAAAACACGAGGAGCGGCTTGTTGGCGTGTTCCAACAGTAACAGCGGTGACAAACACGGACACGTCACAGTCCGTCTGTGTGGACGTTACATGTTGAATCCCCCTGTTTATCCTTCTCATAGCTGCTCTAAGCTGAAATGCACCATATTGACGTTTCCAACCAATCTGATAAACATTTCCTGCTAAATGGAATGAATGACGTTTCACAGTGATCCAGTCAGACCTTACTGACCTTTAGCAGGTCTACAACCTGCTGAGTAGCACAAATCCGTAACATGATGCATTGGGAAACAGGAAGCTGTGATGTGAACTTGTCTGCGAGTCAGAGCCAGTCACACAACAAAGGTCAAAGAGATGAGCAGCGACACACTTGACTTATTCAAGTCTGACAGCTTCACAACAAGTCAAAACAAGAATTCAGGGCGTGTTGTCGACTTCAAGCTCTGCTGCTAAGCAACATGGGTCCGAATAAACAGTTTCTGCCAAAGCTTCTGCCAGCAGAAACAAACAGTATGTTTTATAGACAATAAAGTACTATAAATAAGAGCCATCAAGAAAAACACTCAAACCATAAAGATGGGGTTGAAAAAAGGAGGCAACTATGTGAAGCTGCTGGTCCGACACTGAGCAGTGAGACAGAATCAAACACATCAGGGAGTTACAAACAAATCAAATCCAGTCTGTCCTGTTGCCACCATCATCATCATAATACCAACAGACTGAGTATTTACTGTGAACTCCGACTGCAGGGACGGATGACGGGTAACTTTCGCTCTTTGATCCAGCTGCAGAGGGAATAAGAGGCTTCCAGCACAGCTTAGCTGCTGGTAATCACAGGGAAAGTCACTGCGTCCTTGTGCTGTGTGACAGAACATTGGCTGAGGTCAGCACAGAGTTCAAATAATCATAGAGGAAGGAGAACGAGACGTCTGCTTGGTGCTGCAGAGTTATCTTCCAGGTTTCATTTAGCTGCTACGCATGTGATCATTGTCTTAAAGCAGCTAAATCCTCTTCCAGGCTAAAACTAGAAGCGCTGTTTCTAAATCAGGGGACGTGTCTAAAATATCCCCAGGTCTTTAGACGTCAGTCAGGAAGTGATGGGTACTTTCCACCTACGAAACTCGGTGGAAGGGGTAGATGTTCAGTCTACGAGTGTCCAGCAGATAACACACAGACACGTTAATGCTGCCTATGACTGGGTGGGAAAAAATAACAAAACATCAACTATATTTCCATTGTGAATCAATTCAGCTGATCAGCTGGTCACCACAGAAACAAGGGAACGTACACAAGTGTGTTATTTTGAGCTAGGGCTCAAATACAGACACATTCAGTCACCGCTTGGCAGCAAGCGAGAGAAAACCTAACAAAAGGGGCTATTTTGGCCGTAAACCGTGAACTGGCGGACATGGTGGGTTCGTCCGTAGCTCGAGGACACGCACTGCGCGTGAGGAAGGAGGATGTGCGCTTGGTTTTGAAGGAGCTGGATCCCAGGGGAGTGTCACTAAGGCAAGCAAGACGTTTAACTGTGCCAAAAAGCGCACTTCTCAAAATAAAAGCCTGCAGAAGTGACGGGTCGCGACTAGTGGTCAGTCGGTGCCTTGTCCTCGGCTTCAGTCAGCTGTGAACGGTTGTCTGATACACTGGGCTCCAGCACCGTGATGTGGGTCAGAGGTTCTGGATGAGGGATGGGTGTTTGGTGCACGTGGAGAAGATCCAGCAGAAGATTTAAACCAAGGTTTGTTTTGTTGAAGAACTTGGACAGAAACGTTTCTGTAAAATCTCTGGCTCTTCTAAACGACTTCCAAAAACATTTTACATTGCTTCCCTATTTGAATGTCTTTTAAAGTTTCTAACCCAGCCCGTGAAGCCGTCCTGTTCCAGGTGTGGAACTCCTGGTCCACCTACAGTGGCCTCCAGTGCTGCCAGGAGATGCCAAACACTGCAGGTATTCCTGGAAATGTCGCTGTTTCCTGCGAACGGGAACAAACGCGGGGACCAAGTGAGGATCTGTCCGTGTCGGAGTCCTGGCGTGTGGTGTGTTTATGTGTGTCCTGTGGGACCCAGTCCAGATTCATATACAGTAGCAGTGACACGGCGCTGGCCTAGTTAACAGATGTTAGCCTTACCTTTGACTAATTCACTCAGCCTCATGGAAAATCAGGTTTATGTCAAATCCAGTGGGACTGTGCTGCCACCGAATGGGAGCCTAGAACATCTGAACATCTGGGCGTCTGCAGCGAACTGACCTCCAGCCACCGAGGAGTCGGAGGCCGATCATTTCACACCGGTTCTGCCCCCTGACATGTCCCTCAGTGACCCTGACCGACGTCTGCATGGAGCAGGCTGCTCGTCGACTTTGTTTCCTCAACTCCCGACATCAGCTGTTCTCACCAGAATCGCTGAAGGTGCACTGGCAACGTTTTATGTAAATGTTGGGAAATATGCACCTGGAGGAAAATAGAGGCCAGCACAAAATTCATGCGTGTGTGTGATGGGAGTCCTTAAAGCTCAGCTAGCGAAACAGCCTCATGAGACGTCCCCCTGAGAGACTCAGCTTCACATGCTCCATAAAACGTCGCCTATAGCATCTATTCATACGCCAGAGCTGTGAGACGGACGTTTTTGAGATCAGATTCAAACAGCATGACATGAACAGTGAACAGCAGCGTTTCTGCAGGAGCTATGAGCCCTCAAACGTTCCACTGCTGTGTAATAACCAAGTTTAACTGTGAAGACTTTACTCGATGATGAACTCAAACCTCTCTCAACTGAGGAGCTGCATAAACACCAGCCCCACACAATACAGTTCAATTAGTTCCTCACACCTAATACACGCGTTTTACGCCACAGCGACTGAAGCAGATTCAGAAAAGTAGCAGTGAAGCGGCTTGGACTCAGACTTCGTCAGCGCTCTGCTCTGATTAGTACAGGTTGACCAGACACAGGTAGAGGGAGGATGTGCTGGTGTGGGCTTAGCCTCTCTGCTCTCTAGTGCATCCTATTTATAACCGTTAAGCTGAATGTGGTGACGACTCCGTAAGCTGCCTAACGTTGCAAAGACTCACCGAACCAAGCAAATAGAACCAAAGCAAATCTAGTATCAGCTACAGAGTCGTAATAATAACAAGAGGCTCATTCATATTCACGTTAGTCTTCATGTCCTGTCCACTAACTCAAAGATCGCAGCTCACCCAACAATCACGACCTCTGACTTTAAGAAGCGACGCAGCCGTCTTTGACAGGAAACACATCACTTCTAGTCGTAGCATTTGTCTTTGGTGGAAAAGGGAACATTTACACTCAGCCCTGCAGAAACTCCATCGATTAACAGTTGTACTAAATCTCTGCCCGACAGCGGACGTCTGAATATATTCCGACGTTTATATCGGAACTCACCCTTCCGTCGAGAGCCTCCCCTGTGCTCCATTGCGAGGAGCAGAGCCAAAAAGGGGGGTTGGAAGGGAGGGTGTCCAGGTAGTGGTCCCAGGGGTCCTCCAGTAATGAGGGGATGCAGATCCTGCCAGTGAGGTGGACCACTCAGGAATGCAGCCTGCCGCTGCGTAATGTGAGGATCAGCTATTTCTGTGTGAAAGGAGGCCTGTGACGATGATGTCGGTGACATCAGCCACGCATCACAGAGCGCCCTCACCCTCCCACCGACACACACCTCCCTGAGGTTCTGATCCCTGGCACACACACATGCGCACAGAGGCAAAAGAGCATCCAGGACTAGTGAGACAGAAACTGAGCTGCAGGACAGGCACAAAACCCAGGGTGAGCTGCAGAGCGAACACCTGCGTCCAGATGCAGTTTTTAAAATCCACATTCGTGTAGTATTTTACAGTACAGGTGCTGCCTGAGTGGGCAGATTATACAATCTGACCCGTCCTCGGATCCTCATGCACCATAGCAGGGTGAGGGCTGGGGGGCAGCCGCCCGACTCAACACGAAGCCACAAACACTACAACTCAGAGGTGTATACACTGTAATAGAACCCGGGTCTGACCCGTGAATACTGGACATCTCTTGTGGTACTAGTCCTGTGCAGCCTACCTCTGTCTGGCCTGTCCATTAATCTGTCGGTCCAAGGCATCGTCAAGTGGGCACTAATCGCTTAATGAGATGAGGCTAATCCAGGACTTTTTATAAAACACAAGTCATGCTGAGGTTCCAGCCCAGAGGAAGACACTACTTAAAGCTGCAGTACATCTCCAGCCTCTGGCCCACGGCCACCGCGGGCGTCGGTCCGGCCGCTTCCTTCCTTCCATCGTTGCTCGTTGGTGACACAGGAGGCTCATCGGGCTGTAAACACCGATACAAAGCACCCAGCTGTCACTGAAAGCTGCGTGGGACGTAAACGCCGAGCATCCACTGCCAGAGACATTAGACTGACAGATGTGACGGAGCTTACAGAGGGGCTATCACATCACAAAGTAGGATAGGTTTAGTACAAGAGAGCTCGATGTCAGATGCCCCCGAGAGAGTGCTTCTGTTTATTACTGATGGCTTAAGACTTTTAATTAAGCCGCGCCGTGAGTTATGCAAGAGAAGGATCAGGTTCAAGACACTGCAAGGCTGGGCTGCGTCTCGGGTTGGTATGAACAGAAACCGCTGGAGGGAATCGCAGTCCACCACAACACACCTGCCCAGAATCAAAGAGCCACGATGGACAACAACACTGGAAGTAAAGGCCTCATCACGCACCTCAGAGAAGAAGCTGCTCTTCATCAAGTTTCACCTAATAAAGATGTGCTGCAGTACCGCCTGTCTCCACACGGGGCCCCCATCCAGCCTTAAGACATTTACTCCACACTACGCTGATAACTTCTTTAACAAAAGCTGCATCTGGAGCTGGATTCACACACACAACTAAACGTTTAAACCCCTTCATCGGCCTCTGCAACGCTGGACAGGGCGTTATTTGCAGTTTGGAGGCTTCCTTTATTCGTGTATGACGTTGTTACACACAACACACGTAAGCAAGGACACGATTACTGCACAGCCAATGTGTCGTGACGTCGTCCTGATATTTAAGACATGCATGAGGCTTAGAGCAAAGCCTGTTTAAGTAGAGTATGAAACCAGGGCCCACTGCCCCAAAGCGGACGTAGCATGTGAAGAAGCCACATCAACGGGAGCGTTTTAGCTCGGTTCTACCCACGTCCACCAAAGAGCTGCTTTAATAATGTTCGTATTATTACGCTTTATGACTGGAACAAAGTCAGGAATGTGAAAGTGTAAGCGCGACAACACGCAGGATGAGAGTCTGCGTCCATGAACCTGTATCTAGAGCCAAAGCTGGACCCTGGGAGGAGCCTCACACCACACAGAGGACGTGTTTACCGACTTAGCTTATCAGAGACGCCACATTGACAGCAACCCGTGGAGAGAGCGGCCCGAACGATCCAGCACCTCCAGGACCATAACACAGCAGCTGACATCACTTGACGGACAGGAGGGATTCGCTGCGTTGGCCTGACAGCAGACGCAGCTACTAAAACTATTTGATAAGACAAATATTCAGCGGTTTGTGTTGCGTTGCAGAACAGTATGTGATGTTCCATGAACTCCCTCCCTACATTCCTGTCTCCCCTCCCTCTCTTTGTTCTCCCCTACTGCCACCACATAACTATCAGGACAGAAGCGGCTGCACATCCACTAACATATGGCACCAGGAAGCACATAAACTCCGATAAGCTGTCTACTCAGCACAAGAACAATGACTCTTAAATGCCAGGCGCTAGAATCCAACAACTCAACAAGCTGAACTAAGGGCCAACGCAAACATGCACTGAATGAAGCGACGCTAGGTCAGAGTGAAGCAGCAATTACCAAACGCGTCAGCAAAGATGTCGTGATTAACTGTTAAATGTGTTAAACATCCAGTAAAGTCAGCGGCAGCATCACCAGGCACCATATGCTTTAGGACCATAGACAGGTTTAACTTTAGGGAATAAATGAACGATGACAATTATTCACCTGGTGTTGAACTGGTTCCTTTTACTTTAAATGCACTGAAAGTGAGACTGTTTCCTGTTTTACCAGCTTTTATTACCGGTTTCATGTCAGGTGATAAAAGCTGCAGCAGTAACTTCACTGTCCAGTCAATTAGGACTAAATCTGTGCTCTTAAAAACACAGCTGCTCTAATTTCAAAGTTCATGTTAGTGAGCATAAAACGTAACAGTGAGCAGCAGCCAGACTAAAACACCAAGCTACCACATAAAAGGATAGAGGTCAGAGGTCAAACAACACCGACCCAGACCTGCCTGGGACACAAACAGGAAGCACGTCTGGGACGGGCCACGGCGGACAGAACACCTGCTTCAACTCGCTGCTAGAACCTGCTTCCTACTTTCCCTTGACGCCACTTTAATGCCCAGAATATCCCCCATTAACATTCTTTACTTTTAAAGACCGAGGCCACAGACACAGACGCCGTTTACAACAAGACTACAGCCACTTAGCTGAGGCTCGTCAACACTTAAAAACAGGAAGACGTTCGGTGACATTTGATTACGTTTGCATTTGTGGCCGAACTGCAAAACCCCTCTGTCCCTACAGAAGAACAAGCTTGAACTCAGCAATAATCTGTATGTATTCACACTGGGAGCAGGACAAAGACAGGATTGAGTCTGCATGAGAACTGGAGCCAGTACATTACAGCAGGAGGGTGGGTCTCACCTCCCCCCACCAGCCAACAGGAAGGAGGCCAGGAGGATAATCAATAGCAGTGATTCTAAGGACGCTCCTGAGCAAATCACCAGCAGCTGCCGGCTGCGTCCGGGCCTTTTTCACTTACTGGCCCTTCGACCAAACCACAAAAACAGAACAAACGTGGACAAACGGGATCCAGTTGGTTTCCTCCGTTTTCCAGTGATTTACCCACGTTCAGAGTAGAAAGTCGGACAATTTCTCCCCCAGCGGTACTGGTGGAAACGTGTGTGGTCCCGATGCTTCTGGCCCAGTTCCAACGGACCATCGCGTGGCTTCGGACCGTGTCTGCCGCCCGCTGCCGTTGTTGCTACAGCCTTTGTGTTAACGGTCGCACAAGGGAAAGCAAAGCACGCCCCGTGCCACCCTCACGATATCCCGTAATCACGGCTGAAGCACCTGTCCTGTATGTCGCCACGTAACCAGGATGCAACGCATGACAAACAGCCTATGGGGCAAAGTTTATTATGCACCGAGTGTCAACTCAGTAAACAGACAATAGGCACGTTGAGCTCATGTGACCGTCCCGTAACCTTAACGCCACAACAGAATCGGATCAGAACACGGCTTCGGTCCCTGCAGAGGCCGTGGCGTGAGAGGAAAACCCTCGTCAGCGAGCCTTCCCTGAAATGACCCGTCCTCCACCCACACACAGCCCATAAAGGCTTTCTCTCCACATATACACAGTGGGAGCTGGGGGAGCTCTAGAACTTTCCTCAACTTCTCTCTCCTAGTGTCAACAGAGGAGGAAAGATGATCACAGATTGCGGTCAATCATCTACCTGACATCTGACCTCACCTGTGCCATCTTCCTCTTCCTCTTTCAGGACGTTGTTGTCGTCCACATCCTCCCCTTCGTTGCCATCTTCTGTCTTTCTCGTGTTGTCCTTCACCGGGACAACGGTGAATTTGCTGGGCATGATCACACCATGTGCTTCCTCTCAGGCTCTTCTTTAGCTCGTCTTTCTCTTTCTCTTTTGCTTTCCCTCCGTCCGACGGCTGTCGCTCCTCTTTTGTTCCCTGCTCTTGCTCTCGGCTATTTGCTCGGCTATTTGCTCTTCGCTCAACTCTCCCAGACGGAGACGGGTCTAACTTCTGGGTTTTCGTTGCTATCAGCAGGATTCGGCTGCAGACCCATGTGACCCCGACCCCCCCGCGCTGACTATCCAAATAAGGAAGAGCAAGACGGCCCTGCCCACACACACGCGCGTATGAGTGTGTGAGAGCACATAAAGTGCCTGAGGTCAGAACCTCTGCCACGGAATGTTGCTCCGTCTCACACACAACAAAAGCAACGTCCGCCTTTGTTCTGAGAGACGGAGCAGAGCCGCTGCCCTGAAGAAACTATTCACAGACGCTCACTTCCTATGCTGTGTTATTTGGCCCCATGTGTGTGATCAGAAGTGGGCAGGGCAGGTTTAAAGACACATACGGCGCAGAGACGATGGACAGACTAAACAAAGCGAAAATAAAGCAGCGAGCAGAAGCACAGCTGACCAGAACGGGAAGCGGAAGGACCTCTGTGCTGCGACTGGGCATGTTCAGCCTCATTCTTCTGCAACTTGCCACGAGACTCGGCTGAGTCCGAGGTGGAGTCCGTGGCGCCATCGATGTCCATCCACTGCCAGCACTTAAGCAGGATTCAAATTCATCGGCTAACTGGCATGAGGTCAACGCTGCTGAACAACATGCTCTTCCCCTTTAAGTTCCCCAGCGTGATGACATTCAGTAGGTGATCAATACAGACGACTGCAGTAAAACAGCCCGAGAGGAGGTGGAGCTGAAGACAGAACAGAACCAAGCACAGCGAGACCTGGTCCTCACCAACAGCACGGAGTCTGTTTGTGCGACGCCCCGGCTCAGCCCGGCGCATTGGACCGGTACCTGCTGCCAGTGGCAGCAAAGGAAAAGCAAGGCCCGAGAAGGAAATGTTCCCAACCCACTGCTGGACGGACAGAGCTTCTTCTAGGAGAGACTTCACACAAACACACTGCAAATGCTTTACAGTGGAAAGCAATCGTGATACGGAACAACATGACGCTGACACTTCACCTCCCAAAACAGAACACTCAGTAATTATAAAAGCATGAATCAACTGGTGATCACTGATTAATCTGCTGCTTGTCTCAGGTGTCCTTCAAAAGTCAAACATACACCAGAGAACTGACTAAAAATACACAAATGTCCCCCAGACTCCAATTTCTCATCCCAGAACAGAAATATTGATTCTCTGAGGGAACTTGAACGCGTCTCTATCAGTGGAGACCTACTGTAGACAGTTCTCTGCTGTTTGGTCAAGTCCTTACCCTCCGACAGGACGTAAGTCTGTCAGCCGGCAGGCAGCGCCCCCTGGAGGGAGCAGGAGCAACCACACCTTTCACCTCATAATAAGAAACACTGCAGCCAAAATTACACAATTCTACAAGAATTCGCAGGCTGCGAGGCTCAGCTCATGTTGTCATTGGCATCTTTTACTTCCTTCTGCTCTCTATTACGAAGCTGGTCCAACGCTGGACGCGAGGAGGCGACGCTGGAGAGTAAAGGTGCTGGATTCTAAGGAAGCTGAGGCGATAGTTCAGCTAATCTCAACCAGCTGTTGGACCGAAGCCACGGACGTCTCAGGCCTCCTGCCTGCCGCCGCCTACGACCACATGGATCTTTGGTTCACTTGTGGTCATTGTGGAATCAGGTAACAACTTCAACTAGCATCTAGCAGCAGCTCTTTGATGAGACTGGACAGGAGAACAAAAACAGGAAAGCACTGGGTGCTTAGCGTCGAAACCTTTGGTTCCAGCAACACGGAAGCAAGAACAGGTGAACTCGACCTTTTGCCTTTGGACGGACGGGTCGGGACAGGTCACGAGAGATGATGTAATACGAACGCTGAACGGGCAGAAGGTCGTCCTTCGTTTCACCAACATGTACACGTGTGACGCGTCTCTTCTCCAGCACAGGTCACCGGTTATCGCACTGGTGTTAGGATGATACGCGTCTGTGCAACAATTCATCACGAGCTCTTGATGAGAACCGAGCTCGCTGGGCTTTAATTAGCAGATACGTTCCCGATGACTCAGTTCTCCCCCAGCCCCACGTCTAACACCCACAGCAGAGCAGTTCACGCCTGTCGCCAGCATCTGCAGCGTCGCCCATAAAGCACACGTCGATCTGCCTAAAGGAGAAATCACAGCATCAGAGAAGATGATTATGATCCGCGTCACCTCGTAGCCCTGGTTAATGGCCAGTGGTTAAGCCAACGCGTGACACTGTGATCAGTACATTAGTCTTTGCATTGGCTCGTTCAGATGAAGGAAAAAAGCAGCCAGTGAGTTTACATCCTGAATATACACGTCAGCTACTGAAGGTCTATTCATGGAGACAGGAAATCAAGCAGTTCTCTCATTTTCATTACTTATCATCTGGTCACCACATCCACAGCAGACACGGCAAAGTCTGTGAGAGACGCAGGAGTTCAGTCCCTCCTGGCCTCCTCCACCTTCTCCAACTGGCCTCCTCCACCTTCTAGTCTTAGCCTCCTCCACCTTCTCCTCCACCTTCTCCAACTGGCCTCCTCCACCTTCTCGTCTTAGCCTCCTCCACCTTCTCCTCTGTCTTCTCCTCCTGGCCTCCTCCACCTTCTCCTCCACCTTCTCCAACTGGCCTCCTCCACCTTCTAGTCTTAGCCTCCTCCACCTTCTCCTCCACCTTCTCCAACTGGCCTCCTCCACCTTCTCGTCTTAGCCTCCTCCACCTTCTCCTCTGTCTTCTCCTCCTGGCCTCCTCCACCTTCTCCAACTGGCCTCCTCCACCTTCTAGTCTTAGCCTCCTCCACCTTCTCCTCCACCTTCTCCAACTGGCCTCCTCCACCTTCTCGTCTTAGCCTCCTCCACCTTCTCCTCCGTCTTCTCCTCCTGGCCTCCTCCACCTTCTCCAACTGGCCTCCTCCACCTTCTAGTCTTAGCCTCCTCCACCTTCTCCTCCACCTTCTCCAACTGGCCTCCTCCACCTTCTAGTCTTAGCCTCCTCCACCTTCTCCTCCACCTTCTCCAACTGGCCTCCTCCACCTTCTAGTCTTAGCCTCCTCCACCTTCTCCTCCGTCTTCTCCTCCTGGCCTCCTCCACCTTCTCCAACTGGCCTCCTCCACCTTCTAGTCTTAGCCTCCTCCACCTTCTCCTCCACCTTCTCCAACTGGCCTCCTCCACCTTCTCGTCTTAGCCTCCTCCACCTTCTCCTCTGTCTTCTCCTCCTGGCCTCCTCCACCTTCTCCTCCACCTTCTCCAACTGGCCTCCTCCACCTTCTAGTCTTAGCCTCCTCCACCTTCTCCTCCACCTTCTCCAACTGGCCTCCTCCACCTTCTCGTCTTAGCCTCCTCCACCTTCTCCTCTGTCTTCTCCTCCTGGCCTCCTCCACCTTCTCCAACTGGCCTCCTCCACCTTCTAGTCTTAGCCTCCTCCACCTTCTCCTCCACCTTCTCCAACTGGCCTCCTCCACCTTCTCGTCTTAGCCTCCTCCACCTTCTCCTCCGTCTTCTCCTCCTGGCCTCCTCCACCTTCTCCAACTGGCCTCCTCCACCTTCTAGTCTTAGCCTCCTCCACCTTCTCCTCCACCTTCTCCAACTGGCCTCCTCCACCTTCTAGTCTTAGCCTCCTCCACCTTCTCCTCCACCTTCTCCAACTGGCCTCCTCCACCTTCTAGTCTTAGCCTCCTCCACCTTCTCCTCCGTCTTCTCCTCCTGGCCTCCTCCACCTTCTCCAACTGGCCTCCTCCACCTTCTAGTCTTAGCCTCCTCCACCTTCTCCTCCACCTTCTCCAACTGGCCTCCTCCACCTTCTCGTCTTAGCCTCCTCCACCTTCTCCTCTGTCTTCTCCTCCTGGCCTCCTCCACCTTCTCCTCCACCTTCTCCAACTGGCCTCCTCCACCTTCTAGTCTTAGCCTCCTCCACCTTCTCCTCCACCTTCTCCAACTGGCCTCCTCCACCTTCTCGTCTTAGCCTCCTCCACCTTCTCCTCTGTCTTCTCCTCCTGGCCTCCTCCACCTTCTCCTCTGTCTTCTCCTCCTGGCCTCCTCCACCTTCTCCTCCACCTTCTCCAACTGGCCTCCTCCACCTTCTAGTCTTAGCCTCCTCCACCTTCTCCTCCACCTTCTCCAACTGGCCTCCTCCACCTTCTCGTCTTAGCCTCCTCCACCTTCTCCTCCGTCTTCTCCTCCTGGCCTCCTCCACCTTCTCCTCCACCTTCTCGTCTTAGCCTCCTCCACCTTCTCCTCCGTCTTCTCCTCCTGGCCTCCTCCGATGACGTGTCAGCGGGGTCATGTTCTCCCAGGGACGTCTCTACGGAGCCGTGGTCGCTTTCTGGGGAGCAGCTGTAGCAGGTCGTGATCTGTCAGTGGAGAGGATAAATCGGGTCCACTCAGAAACGGCGGCGCCCCACCGGCAGCGTTCCTCCGCGGTCACGTGACCGACGGCCCCAGCTGTTCTTATGTTAATGACTTCTGTGCCCCCGCCCCCCGCTCGGGCCCGAACCCTGTCAGGAATGCCGTCACGGTTCTGACCCGCCAGGCCGCTGCCGTGGCCCACACCCGTGGACTGACGCTGGGAGCAGGCTGAGTATCCTCCATGTTTGGACTCACCTTCATGTGAAGGTCGTATCACAGCCATTGAAGTTCACCAGGGTTTGTTTATGCCCTAAAGCTATTACTCCACAAGTTGCTGCTACAGAAGCACCTGATTCTGACCCACAGACGGATGAAGCGTTGTTACAGCCACGTTTTCATTTCAGCCAGGCTGAGGCTCCCTGAAGGGTTTGGACCTGACTAGAATCCACGGCCAGGCTGCCAGCGCCACGGCCTCTGGGCCTTATCTCCGTAATCAGGGTGCGGTCGGTCCCCTCCCACGGGGCAGGACCTGCTTCGTGGGCCCTCTTCCTGTCAATAACCATGCACACGATGATAAAAGAGAAACGGACAAACGTTGCAGCCACTGCAATGTTTGCAAAACCCGTCGTAACTCGCTTTACTACTCACAGAACCAAACGTGTGGGTTCACTGAAAGACTACATTCATCTGTAGCTTCAGCTTCTCTACAGAAACTGGAAAAGCGACGTGACGTCAGTAACAGGTGCAACGGTCTGCAACACCAAAAATACCCACATGGCCTTCACCAAACCAGGCCAGGAGGCAGATGAGGAGACGTTTAGTCCTGGGACCAGAGACATGGACCACGACCCCACGGGCCACGACCCACGGGCCCACGACCCACGACCCACGGCCCCACGACCCACTGTCTGCGGACATTATGCAGTGACCCCACGCTGGGTAAGACCCCTGAACAGACCGTGGTGCGTTCACTGGTCACAACCCGTTTAAAGTTCAACAGGACGAAAGAGATGCCATGAAATGCACCAGATGCATGAAAACAGCTGATATGTCCACAACAAAACCCATCAGACGTGTGAGAGACGCCGGCCGGTGTCTGGAGGCGGGAGCCAGCACCGCCCGCAGGCTTCGCCGCCGCACGGACCCGCCGGTGGCTCTTTTCTTACCGTACTTGTTGGGCTCTCGGTTGTACCTCAGGATCGGAACCGCAGCTTTCGGCTCCTGCTCGAACACCGAGTCCTCCCCCGACTCTCCGTCCCTCTCCGCGGCGGCTGGCCCTCCGCCCACCGGCACCACCACGAAGCGCTCCCCCATGTCCCGGCTGCAGCAGGACAGACGGGGCGAGCGTCGGCCAGGGACTGACTGCGGGACAAGCGCCGCCCACGCCCTTCGCTGATTGGCTGAGGGGGTCTAGGAGCGCTGTCGATCGCCGTCGAGGCCAAACTGGATTGGTTGGATTTAATTGGGAAACGAGCGGGTTCTGGAATTAGTTCTTACTCAGTTCTCTCCACGTCTGACTCCGTAATTCACGAAGAGTTAGAATTAGATCAAATTACACAGAGTTGTCACAATAGAGGACGTGACGCACTAAACCCATTCGGTGGCTCATAGCCGCGTAATTAACACCGACTCTGAAAGTCCATAAATTGTTCTCCTTCCAAATACAGCTGGTTCTGTCACTGCTGGGTTCGCAGCTTAGAACACAGAGCTCGTGGCTTCTCTGGACGGATGGTTTCGCTGCTCAGGGCAGAGCTGTTTCATGACAGGGTGGAATCAGACTCTGCACCGTCCACACACAGCAGCTCATCCACGTGTTTAAATAAAGGCCAGGTTGCATTTGAAGCTTAAAAATAGCACTAAGTGACGGGTCAGTACAAAACGCTTAGAACTTTTCATTTAAATCGCATTTCTTGTGGCTGATACACTTTCACACAGTTCTCAACACGTCTAATAGACGCTTGTTCCTCTATTCTCGGCCCGTGGCAGGCGTCTCCGGTTTCACGTCAACCACATCAAATCAGAACGTTCTGGGTGACCTCCAGGAGACCCCTCTGACAGTAATTGCTTGGTGTTACGTGGGCGTTTAAAATAGACAGCTGGCAGCACGGTTGGGGGTGAGGCCCGGCAGGAGGGGTTGTTTACGTACAGTCAGCTGAGGTCACGATGACGGTGAAATGCTTTGGCTAAATGAAAGTGAACTTTGCCGACATTGTCATTTAGTCTTTGTTTGTGTGGGTGTTTTTTCCAGCGCGACTCGATGAAAGCGTCTCAACACTGGGGCGAGAGAGACTCAGCCCTAATCCTGCGTGTCCATGTTGTTTTACTCATCACCTCACGTCTGTGCTTGAGTTCTGGACCAAATGAATCACAGATTAGTCTCTAAGCTGTGAGAGCAGATGTGACCTCTACAGCTCCAAGTGTCGCTCATCTGATCCAGGAACAGCAAAACACTCCTAATCTCCAATAACGTCTCCTTCTGAATGCTCGTTTCCAGATTCATATTTTAATCCAGCATCATTTTCATTTTTCTGTGTGTATGGTTCATCCTCCTGACGATGAGCTGCTGAACACGGATCCTCCCATGTGTTCTCCTCTGGGAGCTGGAGCTGTTGTCAGGGCTCCAGAGTGAGACGCAGCCGCTGGGCTTCGCGTTCAGAGTCAGGTGAGACTCCACTATGAGTCCTTCACCGGTCAAACAATGCGCTGTCACAAACCGTGTGTGTGTCCTCCTCCCTACACCATCCCAACAACCCAACCAGCGGAGGCTCGTGACCGTCCACAGTCAAATAAACAGGATTTGCCCAGGAACCCTTCTATTTATAGAGAATCCAGAAATGATCCTTATACAACATATACAGTACTGTGCAAAACTAGAGCCAAAAGCTGCTGTAAACAAATATGTTTGAACAACCTCCAGCCGAGATCCTTCAAACACTGTGAACCTGGAGAAACTGCTGCTGTTTGGAGGCAAAGGCTGGTCACAGCAAACACCGATGAGACTTAGACTCTCTGCTGTTCATTCACTGCATTTGGTTCATTGCTGAAAATCAATGGCGAACGCGTCCATTTCTGGAAGCTTTGTTTATTATTGTACTGTATTTACCTCTAAGCATTAAAAGGCGATTTAAAGTGAGTGGCTGAAGCTCAGGACTGGTGCCTTGCTCGAGTTCCCTCCGTCTCGTGTTTACAGCGAGGCGTGTGCTGACTGGCCCGCTGACGTCGGCTCCGTCTGTCTTTAAGGGCGCAGTGATGCATGCGTGGAGCAGAGCAGCACAATACGAACGGACGGCTTTTATCCTGACGCTGGGACACACATCACCGCGCGTCCTCGTGGAGTTTAAGCAGCTTCCACAGTGAAGAACGTGATGCTGTGAGAACCACACCCAGACCAAATGTATGCCATGTTAATTTACTGATTATCCATGAATGACTGACTAACAGGCCTTGATACTGACAAAAGAACAAAAGAAGAAATTACGTCTGACACATTTTTTGAGCTACACACTTTATCAACTTTGCAGCTTTTTGGAAATTGTTAAACTAAAAATAATATGATGACATTAATGATTTATTGCAACACGAGCTACAGTACAAAGGCTGGAAAATATGACCCACGTGGGACCAGAGGCTGAAGCTAAGAAGTAAGAACTGGGAAGGAGGCAGACGAGCTTGTTGTTGTGCTGCAGGCACATTATGTGTAACAGGATCCCACGGGTGGCGCTGCTCACCAGGGACGGACTCACCGAACACACGGGAGGTGTCCTGAGCTGCAGCCTGTAAGACGCCGTAAAGTGTCTTTAAAGTGACATTAATATGCGAGAGCAGCACCTACGGTTGTTTGGTGGTTGCTTCTTCCATTTGCACATTAAAGTGGTACATGTCTCTGATTTTAGGCTGGAGCATCACGAGCCTCATAAACACAGCACGTGATGCTAGTCACAGGTTTTACTGCTTCATTGCTGGACGTCCGTGTTGACTCAACGTGAAAGATTTGAGGCAAATTCAACTGTGGCACAAACGCCAGGCCTCAAAATAAGGCAGCCTTGTGGTGTGACAGCGCCCCCTGGTGGCCGCAGAGGACACCCTCTGTCAGACCTGACCTGAGAGGAGGACGGTCACTCACAGCGACGCTGAGCAGCCGAAGGTGAAGGTGGACCCCACAGGACACGTGGACCTGTTTTCTACGGCTCCAAACAGGAAGAAGCTTTATTCTCTTCCATCGTAAAATAATTTCCAACGTGTTCATCATCTCCTGTCTTTTCCTGCTCATCTGCATCTCGGTCGATGCGCGTGCGTCTGCCAAAGGTCACTAAAGCCGTCAGAGAAGTGGGAAGTTTCCACAGCAGCAAACACAAGACTTCACCATAACAAGGAAGCCTAAGTATTATGTACGTTATAACAGAAAGTCATTTCATTTATAGTCACTTCAGTAACACAAAAATAATCTCCAGCATGGAGCTGCACGTCAGATCCACGACGTGATGTTTCCGTAGCGCAGACACACGAGGCCTTAATGAGGACTTGAGTCATCCGTGGCCTCGGACGAGTAGAGGAAGATAAACTTCAGACGCTCGGCTTCTTTCCTTTGGAATCACATCACTGCTTTTATTGCAAGACACAGAATCTGATCTAATCTTAGAGATTTTGACTGACCCGTTTATGTCAAATGTCAGATTAGAGGCCACCAGAGCACGTCTCACCGTCAGAGGCAGAGCGTGAGTATCTGTCTGGGGAGAAGCGTCCACAAATCCAGAAGCACATGACAAACCCAGGATCACAAGTCGCGTTGAGCACTTGCTTATCTATTTTAATAACGTAATAATAATCAATATATCTGCAGAAAGGATTCATTGACGAAATGAAGCCAACAGACGTCGAATGACCACTAGGTGGAGACAACGCGCTGAGCTCAGAGTCTTTGTATTGAAGCCTAATTACAGCTTTTCATATACAGTTTTTTAATGACACTTGTTACCATTTGAGTCTTTGTCTGAAGCTGGCGTCTCGGTTATTGTAAATACATGTAATACGTTACCTTATTCATGCTGCAACCAAACAATAAGCCCCTGTTCTACGTTGAAAGGTCACAGGCTGAATGAATAAGCCACATGTGACCTTTTCCAGATATCGTTACGTGAGTGTATGTGAATCTGCTGACGGTGCTGCGGGTTGTGACGTCCAGACCGTCATCGCTGAGGTGATGCCGACAGGAATGTTCATCATTTAACTTTCACTGCCTCCAACCCCTGCGTTCTCTAACGTGGAGCCTCTTCTATAAACCGCAGGCACACACATAAAATGGCCACCGAGTCTTTTACTCACGCCCAGACCTTTTGTTTGTGTTGTCTTACTGTTCAATGTGTAGTAGGAAAAAGTTGGAAAACTGCCACATGATTATGACGCTTTGATTTATTTGTGACTTCCTGAAAGCCTTCGGCTGAGAAGCGAACGGAGCAGGATGCGTTCTGCAGAGTAAAGCTGCGTTTCTAGGGGCGACGGCCCAGCCAGGCGGCATCTGTTTGTGTGGGAGGATCCGGAATCAGGCTGTTTGCTCTCTCCAGCAAAAACATTCCCACCATGCAGCAGCAGGCAGAGCATGCTGGGAAACAGCAGTTTACACCAGGAAGGGGGACGCAGAGCATCCTGCATCCTGGATGCTTGCTGCTGATAAACCTGAGCCATGGAAACCACGGCTTAGTGGAGCCCACACGGCCGACGCCAGCTGGGTTCCGCTCCGGGTGCATGTGCGTTTGATTCAGGTGGACTCATTGATTTAAGATGAACTCTTACGTTTCCTGCTTTGATGCAGCTGGATCAGTGGAAGACGGGAATTTACAATTTACAATGTGCTGTGATGGACGCGTGTACAAAATAATAACGTTTTACATGATCAGCATGTTTATGAAAAGCTGTCCACACAATCTGCAGCTACAAACCATACGTAAAAAGCCAATAATGCAACATGAAGACTTTCACTGTGTTGTTCCACTCTTGCACATTACATAGAATAAACGTGACTCATGTGACGCGCGAAGCTTTAAACTCCTGCGTAGGTACCGTTATAAAAGAACGGTTTGTCAGTCACGCAGTGACCTACGACCTCAGGCGTCCATCTCTGGATCTTGGGTTTGCCGTCCGCGCCCGGCCGGACAATGACGGTGCTTCTGGATGCCAGCGAAGGGTCTTCATCGAAGAAGTTGAAGGGTCGCAGAAAGAAGCCCACGGCGTTGCCCGGCGTGGCCGTGTTGGGTATGTCTTCAGAGTGAGGCACGTGCAGGAAGCCCACGGTCACCCAGGCAACCAGGTCCTGCACACGGGACAGAAACGCAGCAGTCAGGACGCGTCCCTAACGGCCAGTGTCTCCGGCTTTCGTTCAGACTGTACCTGGTTGACTATGTCTTCATTATTGCGGATGTAGTCCTCGAAGGACACCACGGGTTCCCAGGGGTCGTTCTGGGTGTACATGCTGCTGCTGCTGGTCTCATTGTCCTTGTGACGAGTCACGGCCAGAGGATACCTGCACAGAGACGGAGCAGACGTTACCTCCGTGGACTCTGGATTCCGTGCCCTGTTTAGTGGACTGTCTTAGAGACAGACATTCGCTTACCTTGTCCAGCTGATGCCGTTTTCCTCCCTCCAGCCTCTGGGTAGGACGTTGTGGGCGTGAGAGTTGAACTGAATCCGGTAGCCTTTGCTGTGCCCCCACCTGTTTTTCTCGTTAGGGTTGTAAAAGTGCACGTAGCGCGGGAACCTTTTGCCAAACCGGAAAGCTGCAGACCGCTCGGTCCTGTGCTCCGTCTTGTTGAGTTTGGACTGGACCACGAAATGGCTTGGGCTCCATGGATTGGTGAAGTTGACGTAGTTTAGATCTATGGTCTCAAAGCTGTTCTCCCGACCTGTTTCACAGCAAAGTGTCAGCACAAATCTCACGTACGCATCGAAATAACAGCTGCTTGAGTAAACCTGAAAAGTAAAAGCAGCAGGCAGGTTGCACAAGTTTAAATTACTGACATAAACCTAACTTTTGAGGCAGAATTGATGGAGCAATTGTCTTTTATGACAGTGTGAAGTCCAGAAAGCTGCATCAATAAAGCAGTGAAACGAGGCTCCGTGTGATAACAGTCTATAACAAGCCCTTTGTAGAGAAGCGTGACTTCTCTGTGTTTTCTCACCTGAAATGTCCAGGTCCACTTTATAATGGATCAGGTGTGTGTGTAGGTTGCCCAGTACGTAGCTGTACACTCTGTTACCATAGTTCAGCCCGTTGGGGGTGAAGAAGGTGGCGTGGATGTACCCGGTGGCGCTGACCTTGACCTCCACGACCCCATTCTGGTAGAACAGGAAGTCCCAGATGTAGTCGTAGTTGTAGACCGTGGAAGTCGTCCGCATCACCAACACGGCGTTTTCCAGGCCCCCGAAGAAATTGTAGCCTCCCTGGAAGTTGGAGTTGAAATGCCTCCTCAGGGGCATAGCGGTGGTCATCTCAAAGATGCAAAGAGCGTTTTTGTGTTGCACGGGTTTGTCTGTGTCGAAGAAGTGGTAAAGGTCTATGAAGGTGGCAATTTCAGGACAGTCAATTCCAGGAGCCAGCTCAAAGGTTGAGCTGCCCATCGCCCAGCCGGCATCGATGTACTTGGTTTGCATGGCAGCAGGCGTATCGCCGGCGTAGAAAGCTATCGCTTCCTGGAGGCTGATCTCGTAAGCGATTCTTTCTCCGTTGAAGCGGAGGTCGAACACCTGGAGCCCGGCCGACGAGCGGACTCGGTACGCGAAGGACCACCCGCCGTATTCAACAAAGTTCCGGTCGATGTGATAGCGATGGCCCTGAGGCTCCACAAGCTTCGGCCCGTGGACGTCAGTCGGGGTGTTGCTGTGGCCCCGGGGAATATAAGTGGAGAACAGGTCGCTGTCGTTGTGGTCGGGCAGTTTCATCTTCTCAACGCCTCCTGTTTCATATTTTTCGACGAGCTCCTCGACGCTGTCAAAGTACATGCTGTTGTACCAGACCTTCTCCACAGTCCACTTTTCTGGGTCGAGGTCTTTATGGTTGATGAGTACCTCAAAGCCAACTGGATGAAGGAAGTAACCTTCCACAAACTTCTGCAGCATGATCCAGCTTCTCCTCTCGCCCGGGCCCAGCCCGCGGGGGGCGATGTCAGTGAACGTCAGACAGCGGTCGGAGCAGTTGGTGTAGGAAAACCCCCCCGTGCTCTCCCACAGGAGTTTGTGAGCATTAGTGGTGATCATCACGAGGATGTCGTTCACGTGGTCGTACTCGACAGAAGTAATTGGCCTCGACTCAAAGCGAATGGGCCTTTCACCCTTGAAGGTCTTGATTTCGTGGGAATCTGGGGACGGCAGTGGGCCCACAATGTACTCAGTGATGCCGGGCCTGGTCTGGTTTCCAAACTGGACAACCACGCGGGCCTGACGTGGGGGTCTGGCCTGCCCACGGTCCAGAGCTCTGAGGGCTTCGTGCTTCTTTGGGAGATGGAGCTCCATCAGGAGGATGCTGTTCTTCCTCAGACTCTTGCTGCGAGCGTCAGTCAGCCCCAGCTCTGGGAGGCCGTGCATGTAGGCGCGCACGGCCTTCATCTCGCGAACCGTGAGGTCGGCGAACATAGGAGCTCCATGATGAGCCCAGTCTCTCGATCTGGATCTGGAAGCGGTGCCACCGGCCAAAACGACCAGCTGCAGCAAACACACAAGCCTCAAGGCTGTGCAGTAAAGACAAGAGGATACTGAGGATGAGACTTTACTTCTGCTTTTGACACTGAAAGCGTTTCTACTGAACTATTAACTGCTTGTGTCTTTTCCCGTCATCGTGCTTAGTTAATGGTAGTTTCCAGCTCACAGGGACGTGCTGTGAGTTCTGCACTACCTGCAGCAGGATCATCTTAAAGACACAAAGCCTTGTGACACATTGTCTCATGTTGTGTTGCTCTTCACCTATTTGTGTCAACAAATGCTGGTTGCACAACCAGGCCTACGGTGCTTTGACCTCGCCCTGCACTGATCCCACTGCTTCAGCTCCGGAATTAGTTTGTGTAAAACCAAATGTGTTCAGCCATCAGCTCATGGCAACGTTGGACTAACCCAACGAACGTATTACTGAAAGTATGTGTTTGGTATTTGTGTTTTATCCTGCTAGTGCCAGTGTCCTATGATGTTAAATGTAATAATCGAAACAAATTTCAATTAGTTGGAAACAACGCAGCTGTAAAAATGTATAAATGTGCAGCAGTAGCTTCCTGGACAAACAGGGTGTAGTGGAAATAAAGACGAGTCACCGTACCTGCAGTCATGCTGCTTCAAGTGTTGGCAAACCAGGGCTGATCAGTCTGATACAACGATGTCCCCTGATACGCGTTTCAGTTCAGAGCCGCTTACGTTCATCCTCCCACTTCTCTATGACGGAGGCTGATTGGCCTGCACCGCGTTGTAAATATGATGAAATAACAGGCTTTGGAATAATTAATCCTGGAGAAGGACGCGAGCGCGTTGGTGCAGTCTCGTTCCCAGAAACGTCATAGTTTCCATATCTGTGGAGGGTTTGTGCTAATGCCTGCTATCGTCCTGGTCAGATGACGGTGGCTCGTTCGCTCATTAATGTCATCCCACCTGCAGCATGTTCATTCCTCCTAATGGATCTGGTCTGTGTTGTGAAACAGTGCATAGTGGAATCTTACTGGGCAAAGGTCTGCAGAGGAGGAATGCAGTGTTTTGAAGGTTTGTCGTGGAGCTCACACTGTAAATGCAGCTACCCATTAAATAACAGTCATAGCAGGTCGGAGATGTCTTCAACTGCCTCTGCTTCACGCAAAACTTCCATTTCATACTTAGGAAACGTGGAAAATCAGGTTAAAACTATTGTTTTGTTACAATTTCTGATCTAATAATAATACACTGCGTCAGGTCCTGCAGCATGTCCACACACTGGATCAAAGTTCTGTTTAAGTTGGACCCATAACAACATTTCAATGGAAACGGACTCAGATCACTGACAGCAAACAGCAGTTTGAGCTGATGCAAGACACGGTGGGCAGCTGGAACAAACATGTACTGAATACTAAGCAGCGCATTCAGACACGCATGACGCGACCAGCAGTCAAGACCGAGGTCCGACCACAGAGTCGCTCTGAAACGCACCACAGCGTTTGGAACCCATATCACTCGGTCGGTTCGGTCCTTCCAGAACCTGTGGCCTTGTCTTTCATATTTTCATATTTCTGTTACATATGATCATCAGGCCTAAACCTCGTGCTGGCTCGTCGCTCCTTCCTGCACTGTTGTCACAGCTGTGTTTGAGCTCGTTGCTGGGTGGTCAGAGGGTCAGACCTGGAACACAAGTGAATGTAAAAGGCTTCAGTCCCCGTGTCTGTTGACATGCTTCATTGAATAAATGTCTCTCTTCAGAGGATTAGCTCTGTCAAATACCTCCACCACCCCCACGGTTAGCGTCCTGTAATGTTTGACTTATGGGTCAGAGGAGGCGTTGGTCACCGGTCCGGAGACCAGTGGCTGCCTCCCCAGCTGTGACCCTCGTATCCAATGGCAGCAGGTTCAGATGCTACTGTAAATCCCGGACTCTCCCCCCACTTAAAAACACTGCTTCTGGGGCTCACATCCCCTAAAAGGGAATGTATGGGAAGGAGTCAATGAAATAACAAGAGCAGAGGGAAATATTTATCATTTGAGCTGAGTTCAACGCTGAGTAAGCTCGCGTTAGCGTAACAACATTATAACCTGTGCGTTCTGCAGCGATAACACAGTTCAATCTGCTTGTACGGACAAACCCTCAGGACGGAGCCATGGAGACTCTACTCCTGACTTTCCTTGGAGCGCAGACAGTGATGGCAATGGGGTGAGTGTCAAAGATGTCAAAGATATAGTGAAGCGAGCAGACAGCGTGGAACAAGAACGCTCCTTAAATCTACAGCAGCATCTACAGTAACAGATCAAGGCCACTGATCACATTCAGCGATTCCTGTGAGCTACTAGAACCGCAGCGACCGACCCGTATGCATGTGTCTTTGTATCGCGCCCCAGACACTGGTGTGAACACGCGGTGCAGGAGAGAGTGGAGCGAGTCCTGTCGCCTCGCCTGCAGGTGGAGGTGAGCTGCTCTGAGGTGTACCGGTTCAACACCCTGGGCTGGAGGCTGGACGTGGACAGGATGCGATCGAGTCACGGCGGTGACGACGGCATAGCGCTGTACTACAGACAACGAGGCCTCAAGGCTTCCTGCTTCTTGTACAAGTAAGTGTGAGGTCGCTGCCAGCCGTGGTTTTCCTAGTTTGTTCCTGCTGATTTCAGCGTGACGTGTGTCTGCAGACCCCCAGAGATGGAGAGTGAGACGGTGAACAAAAGCGTGAAAACGTGCTGCGAGGGCTGGGGTGGACCAGGCTGCTCTGAGGGTGAGGAGCACGCTGCACATGCGTCCCCGTTTGTCCGAGCGCTCAACTTCTGCCTGTGTGTCTCCTCCCAGGAGTAGCAGCGCGTGGACGGTGCTACTCCACGTGGAACTGCGAGGAGTTCCCTGGAATTCACAACACCTCCCTGGTGCCCATGGAGCAGTGCTGCAGCACCTCGTGGGGCCTGAGCTGGAGAAACGCGCCAGACACGGCCTGCTTGTCCTGTTCCTACTCTCTGCTTCCTGGTCCGGGAACGTACAGTACACGCACGTGAACTAGCTCCTCGGTCGATTCCCTGTCTTCATGGAGTCCGTGTCTCCCTTCTCCAGAGTCCCAGTCCTCCCCGTCGGTGCGCAGCGCTCTGCTGGGTGGCGCCAGGGGAGCTCAGGGTTCCGCCACCTGCATGTCCTGGGGTGGAGCCCACTACCGCACCTTCGACAGCAAGCACTTCCACTTCCAGGGCAGCTGCACTTATGTGCTGGCCTCGTCCTCGGATGGGACGTGGGCGGTGTACATCAGCACCGTCTGTGATGGACGCGGAGACTGCAGCAGGGTAACGCCGTCCATACCGAGCGTTCCGCTCACAGCATGCCGGTAAAACCGTATCTGTCTGCTGACGAGCTGATCGCTTCTCTGTCCAGGCTCTAAGGATGATGCTGGGCCTAGACTTGGTTTCAGTTCATCACAGGAACCTAACACTGAACAGTGTTGCTGTTCAGAGCGGAGAACCACTTTTCCAAAATGGTAAAGTCTTCCCAGCTGTTCGTTGTTGACGGACGCATGGATGATGATGTTTTAATTAGCAAACACTGTGCAACCTCAATGATTTTCTCCTCCTTCCTGCAGGAGTCAGTGTCCGCTGGCTGGGAGAGTTTGTGTTTGTGGAGAGCGGCTTGGGAGTGAGAGTAAAGTTTGATCTAGTTAACAGCGTCTATCTGACAGTGACGGCTGAACACTTGGCAGCCACCAGGGGCCTCTGTGGAATTTACAACAACAGGGCTGATGGTGAGACAGCGAGGACGGGAGACCTGTTACTGCTGTGTGACCGAGCTCTTCACCGGACGTTGACGCGGTGTCTGTCTACTTCCACAGATGATTTCACCACAGTGGCTGGAACTGTGTCCCAGTACGCTGCCAGCTTTGGGAACTCATGGAAAGTACCTGACCGGCACAGCGAGGTAAGCGCTGAACCGCAGCATGACAAAAACACGCCGGCTGCGTTAAGCTGCCTCTGAGTGCTGGCGTTCCCCGTGCTTTTCTCAGGGCTGCAGCGATGCGGCGGAATTCGGTCACAGCTGTGATGTTTCAGGAGATCCCGCTTTACGCAGGGAGGCTGAATCCGCGTGTCACCGGCTGCTGGAAAAGCCCTTCACACACTGCCATCCGCAGGTCTGAAACGCCGCCACAGTCACATGGAGTAACCTCGCTTTGCAATGAGCTGTAAATCTAAATCTCACTTGGCATTGGCTACTACACGGTGGAAGTGCTGGGTTGTTATCCCAGGCTGAGAGGAACACCTGAACGAGGTTGTATTGAAGTGATGTTCTGTTGTGTGTTTCAGTTGGACCCGGCAGCGTACGTTGATACGTGTCTCTACCTGTACTGCAGTCTGCCCCCCAGACACCGGGACGGGGCCGTATGCGACACCCTGGCGAGCTTCGCCCGAGAGTGTGCCCAGCGGCGCGTCGTCGTCACGTGGAGGACAGACGCCTTTTGCAGTAAATGCTTCGTGTGTTGTCAGCCTGAACGACACCGTAACAACTGGAACAATAAGCCTCACGCTTTCTCCTGCCCGTCCAGGTCGTACCTGTCCCAGAGGTCAGGTGTTTTCAGACTGCGTGTCCTCCTGCCCGCCCACCTGTGCATCTCCCCAGCTCCCAGGTTCAGCTGCCACCACTGGCCAGTGCAGGGAGGAGTGTGTGGGAGGGTGCGAGTGTCCCCCGGGCCTCTACCTTCACCGGGGACTCTGTCTCCGCAGGGACGACTGTCCGTGTTTTCATCGCAGGCGAACCTACCAGCCAGGGGACAGGATACAGCAGAGATGCAACACTTGGTGAGGCTGACACTGTGACGCTGCTCCGTCGCTGTTTCTTTCTGTTGACACCGTCGTCCTGTTGGCAGTGAGTGCAGAGCCGGCCGCTGGCAGTGTTCCGCTGAGAAGTGTGCCGCACAGTGCAGCCTCATGGGGGCGCTGCAGGTGACGACCTTTGACAAAAAGAGGTATTCGCTACAAGGAGGAGACTGTGCCTTCACTGTGGTGGAGGTGAGGGCCATCAGATGGAAACACGGACCCTGACGCCGCGGGTTTAACGCGCTTCTGCTGCTGACCGTGCTCTGTGCGTGTGTTCAGGACTTTGTCGACAGGAAGCTGGTGGCCAGCGTGCGCTTTGGCGAGTGCACGGCCGGAGGAGGCCTGGGGTGTCTGAAGGAGCTCACAGTCACCGCACTGCGCAGCACAGTCACCGTCTCAGACGCCGGTGAGACACCTCACGGAACGAACCACCGTGTCGCCGTAGTGTAACAGCCACGGTCCTGCCTCCTCACGGCTGACGTTTCCTCCCAGGCACAGTGACCCTGAACGGCCAGAGGGAGGCTTTGCCGCTGGTGACCGGGGACCTGGCTGTACGCAGGGCTTCCTCTGCCTTCCTTCTCATTCAGACCTTTGGAGCCCAGCTGCTCTGGTGCCTAGAAGGACCCTTGGCCTTCATTACGTTACAGCCTGGCTTCGCTAACAAGGTGACCTTCACATTTTACACTGGCCCGTGTGGCTCATCCTAACCCTAACCAACAGGGAACCTAGGTGTGCCCCCGTTGCTCTGGGTCCCAGAGGTCAGCGGTCCTAAAGTTGATAAGAACAAAAGACCATGGGTGTTATATAGGAGAAGTAAAACTGGAGCCAGGTTTGTATCGACACAATTTGAAAAGGAGTAACAGCTGTGAACCACAGTGAAACAACGCAACTGCATGATGCATATGAGTAGTTCAAACTGAAACTTCCTACTTGAACGCCAGGTGCGCGGCCTGTGTGGGACGCTGACCTGGAACCAGCACGACGACTTCACCACCCCAGAGGGAGACGTGGAGAGCAGCGTGTCATCGTTCGCAGCTAAGTTCACCACCCATCACTGCAGCGCGCCCAGCGCGGCTCCACCCGACCCCTGCGCCACCTTCACCCAGAGGAGACAGTACGCCGAGTCGGTGTGCTCCATCGTACACCGGCCCGTGTTCCAGGTGCGCCCACAAACTCACTCGCACTCACTTCCGTCTGAAGCGTTGTTCACACCGGGCCCCTTATCGCGCAGGTGTGTCACGATGTGGTGGAGAGGGAGCCCTACTTCCAGCTCTGCCTGTCGGAGGTGTGTGGCTGCACGCAAAAGGCCTGTCACTGCACCGTCCTCGCCGCCTACGCCCGACACTGTGCTCAGGAGGGCGTGGCAGTCCACTGGCGCAACCACACCTTCTGCCGTACGTGGGGAGACGCTAGCTGGCTGAGCACGGCCACCGCTACGTTCGTTTGGTCTTTAGAGGCAGCAGTGACACAAGACGCTTGATGAATCCACGGTGCTGCCACTTACTTTCTGCTTCCCACAGCTGTCCAGTGCTCAGGGGGGCAGGTGTACCAGGAATGTGGCCGTGCATGTGGGGGATCCTGTTCAGACCTGCGCCAGGGCTGGAGCTGCGACGACAGCGGTGGGATGGGCCTGAGGACGTGTGTTCCAGGCTGCCAGTGCCCCCCAGGGCTGCTGCAGGACCCCCAGAGCCAGTGTGTCCCCATTTCTATGTGTCCCTGTGTGCAAGGAGACGCCGAGTACCAGCCGGGTGCTGTCGTTCAGAACAGCTGTAACACCTGGTATGTCGTCTGCAGGGCTGCAGTTTCATTTGCTCACACTTCCAATAGTCTTCTTGAATACTTTGATAGGTGTAATAGTGGAAATGTCCTTGGTGCCCTTTAAGCACAACTACAACAGATTTCACAGAACCTACTTTACAAGTTAACTATTAACGGGACGCAGTGCACTCGCAACAAGGGACAACAAACACGCTGATGCTATCAAAGGGAGCCATTAGCTGAATCCAGTCCTGGGGTGATGTCTTTACAGCATATCATAAAGACGCAACCTTCATTTGGCGGTTATCAGCTTGTGCTGGGTGATAAAGAATCAGAGGGAGTCAGCGCGTTTTCACCGCGGTCAGGACAGGACGGCTTTGATGCACCTGCCAGAGGTTTGAAAGGAGACGCCAGCTGACCCAGCCTCTCAGACTGAGGTCTGTACAGTACGTGTGCTGGTGCTCAGCACCGGCATCAGACCCTGGTGGTGTTAGAGTTCTAATGAAATCACCCTATGTTCCTGCTTCCTGCCACAGGATAGGTTGCTTTCATTGCATCTCTTCAGCACATAACCTCCGCTTTTTCAGTACGTGAACCCAAGCGATGTGTTAATGATTGAGCAGGGCCAGTAAATGTATGCGTGTCTGATTTTATGGCATGCGTACGTGCGTGTCTGTGGCAGGACCACGGTCTAGCGTCCTTCTCTGCTGAGACGAGGCCCCGCAACGATCGCGTTTCACACTATTATCACAATGAGACGCACAGTACGTGAACTAAAGCCAGTGGAATGATTTTATCTGAACCCGCTCTCTTGTCACTTCGCAGTGTGTGTGAGCAGGGACTGTTCAATTGCACAGAGGATCGCTGTGGTGATGTGAACCCGTGCCCGGGCTCTCTGGTCTACTCCCCGCGGTCCTGTCTCCTCACCTGCTCCGGCCTGGACGTTCCTGGCCAACAACCGGAGCCTGGTGCTGGACAGTCGAGCTGCAGAGAGCCCCTGTCTGGCTGCGTGTGCCCCCGAGGAACCGTGCTGCTCGTACGTTGGGTTTTCTGAATCGTGTTAATGCCTCATCCTGCAGAGAACGTGTGCGTTCACGGCATCAGTCCCTGCTTGTAGTGAAGTTAACACAGTGCTTCCTCTACTCTTCTTAATCACCTGTTGAATCTGTAAACGTAGGCCCTCACGCCTCACGAATGTGGGAAATGTGTGTATAAGCTTTTGCCCAAGGCCCACGAGTTAAACGGCTTTGTGAGGAAAGCGACGCTGGTTGGATGCGTTAAGTCTTCTCTGGTGTCGTTCAGGGCGATCGCTGTGTTCCGCCAGACGAGTGTCCATGTCACCATAACGGCCGACTTTACTACAGCAACGACACCATCACTAAAGACTGCAACACATGGTACTGCACGTCGCATCGCGTCCTATGTTACTAGCGCCTGCTTGCTACAGCGTGTGACCTCTTCCCGCAGCACGTGCAAGGAGCGCCGCTGGCACTGCAGCCAGTCTGCGTGTGCCGGGGTGTGCGTGGCAACCGGCGACCCACATTACGTCACGTTCGACGGCCGCTCTTACTCCTTCCTGGGTGACTGCCAGTACGTCCTAGCGAGGGAGAGCGGCGGTTTGTTCAGCGTCACAGCGGAGAACGTGCCCTGCGGGAGCACGGGCGTCACCTGCACCAAGTCGGTCACCCTCAGCCTAGGAAATACCATCATTCACCTGCTGAGAGGTAGGAGACGCAGAAAGTCCGGGAGCCGGGCTGGCGACGGACAGACAGGGTTCACTGGCGTGTGCTCTCTGTGTTCAGGGAAAGCCGTGACAGTGAACGGGATGCCGGTTACTCTTCCAAAGTCCTACGGTGGCAGTGGTCTGACCTTAGAGCGAGCCGGCGTGTTCGTGTCGGTCTACTCCCGCGTAGGGGTGACCTTGCTATGGGACGGAGGTAGGTAACACTAATACAGATGATCTTGGCTTTCAGTGCAGTTGGCTGATGCGTTGCTTCCAGGTATGCGTGTGTACGTGCGCCTGGCTGCCCACCTGCAGGGTCAGGTCGGGGGTCTGTGCGGCAACTTTGACGGCGATACAGAGAACGACTTTACAACGCGGCAGGGCATCGTCGAGTCCACGCCTGAGCTCTTTGGAAACTCCTGGAAGGTCAGCCCTTCCTGCCCTGACGTGGCAAACCAGGACCTGAGGGACCCCTGTGCAGTAGGTTCACGCAGCCACCGAACGTGGATCAGTTTATTAAAGTTAATTCAAATAAAGTGCCGGCGGCCTCTGGCTCTGTTTTTGTTCTAAGGCTCGCTAATGGCAGTAACTGTGCTTTGTCCAGCTGAACCCCCACAGAGTGACGTGGGCTAAGAAGAGGTGCGCCGTCGTGTCTCAGCAGCTCTTCTCTCCGTGCCACGCCGACGTGCCTTTCCAGCAGTACTACGACTGGTGTGTCTTCGATGCGTGTGGGTGAGCAGACAGATTACGTTGGTACCGGACCCTTTTCTGCTACACACACTGCGCCCGGCCTGGTTTTAGAGGCGTGCGTTCGGAGCTGAAGGCCTTTTCTCTCCTTCTAAGCTTTACTAAACAGTAGCGACTCTTTGTGGCCGTGTTTCTTGGGCGGTTCTGGATAAGCAGCGGTGGCGTCACACTGTGTTTGTGGCTTTCAGGTGTGACTCAGGTGGAGACTGCGAGTGTCTCTGCACAGCGATTTCTGCCTATGCTGAGGAGTGTAACCGCCGAGGGGTCTATGTCCGCTGGAGGTCGCAGGAGCTCTGCCGTACGTTGCGTGAAGCCGGCGCCTCGTCGCTTTGCTTTGGAACTTGAATTGACTTGCTTGTCCACGCTTTCCCCAGCTCTGCAGTGTGAGAACGGGCTGGTGTACGAGCCCTGCGGCCCAGCGTGTGCCCCCTCCTGCCCCAGCCTTCAGAGCCCCCACTCCCAGTGTGGCTCCCTGTCCTGTGTGGAGGGCTGCTTCTGCCCTGCCGGCACCGTCCGGCACGGTGAGTTTCTGCTGTAAAGGCAGGCTCGGACCCATGCCGCCTTGTTACGGGCCTAACGTTTGTTGTGTTGCAGGACCCGGCTGTGTGGTTCCCACTGAGTGTCCGTGTGAGTGGGACGGCTCCATGTTCCCACCAGGCGCCACCGTCGCTCAGAACTGTCAGAACTGGTCAGTGCCCGTTAGCCGGTGGTCGCAGCTTTGCGTTGCGGTGCGTGTGTTCGGCTGACGTGTCCTGTGTGCAGCTCCTGTGCGGACGGCGTGTGGCGGTGTGAGGGTGTGGCCTGCCCCCCTCCCCCTGCGCCCTGCCTGGACTCAGAGTTCGCCTGCGCCCGGGGCCGCTGCATCCCCGCTCCGTGGGTGTGTGACAACGAGGACGACTGTGGCGACGGGTCGGACGAGCAGTGCCCGTCCACCTGCTCCCCGGATCGGTTCCGCTGTGCCAGTACACCGAGGTAAAGCCGGTCACTGTTAGCCGTGCTACGCTAACTCAGGCTTTGTGCTAATAAGTAGCTAATGAACGTTATGCGAAATGCTAGCGTATTTAGCTAACTTAGCATGCTAACGCTC